>PVKV010007487.1:0-60404 GCA_004027835.1 Alouatta palliata
TACACTCCAGAATACAAGGAGCTATGTCTATACACTCCAGAATACAAGGAGCTATGTCTATACACTCCAGAATACAAGGAGCTATGTCTATACATTCCAGAATACAAGGAGCTATGTCTATACACTCCAGAATACAAGGAGCTATGTCTATACACTCCAGAATACAAGGAGCTATGTCTATACACTCCAGAATAGAAGGAGCTATGTCTATACACTCCAGAATAGAAGGAACTATGTCTATACACTCCAGAATACAAGGAGCTATGTCTATACATTCCAGAACAGAAGGAGCTATGTCTATACACTCCAGAATAGAAGGAGCTATGTCTATACACTCCAGAATAGAAGGAGCTATGTCTATACATTCCAGAATACAAGGAGCTATGTCTATACACTCCAGAACAGAAGGAGCTATGTCTGTACATTCCAGAATAGAAGGCGCAATGTCTATACAATCCAGCCTCAGGGATACAGCATGCAGCGGCTCATGCCTGCAATTCCAGCACTTTGGTTGGTTGAGGCAGAAGGATCATTTGAGTCCAGGGGTTGGAAGTCAGCCCTGGTAACATAGCAAGACCCTGTCTCTACAAAAAGATTTTAAAAATTCGCCAGCCTTTGGTGGCTTAGGCTGAGGCTAGAGTGTCACTTGAGCCCAAGAGTTCAAGTGAGCTGATTAGGCTGCTGCCCTCCAGCCTGGACAACAAAGCAAGACCCTGCCTTCATGGGGGTGGGGGTTGGGGGGTGAGTCACAATAGTAGTTCCCTCTGCATAGTGATTGGAAAGGATCTTGAGAGTGCTGTTGAGCCACATGCTGGTAGGCAGGGTTTATTCCGTTTGCCGAGAATCATCAAGATGAATATTTATATGCAAGAGATTGATTATTTTTTGAATAAGTAATTGGCTTATGCAACTGTGGGCCTGGTGAGTCCTAAATCCATAGGACAGGCTGTCAGAAAAGGCAGGCCATCGATAAAGAACATCAATGAAACCAAAAGTTGGTTATTTGAAAAGTTCACCAAAATTGACAAACGTTTAGCTAGATAAACCAAGAAGAAAAGGAGTGATGGCTGAGCACGGTGGCTCATGCCTGTAATCCTAGCAGTTTGGGAGACCGAGGTGGGCAGATCACCTGAGGTCAGGAGTTCAAGACCAGCCCGACCAACATGGCGAAACTCCGTCTCTACAAAAAGTACAAAAATTAGCCGGATGTGGTGGCCTGTAGTCCCAGCTTACTCAGGAGGCTGAGGCAGGAGAATTGCCTAAAACCGGGAGGTGGAGGTTGCAGTGAGCAGAAATCATGCCACTGCACTCCAGCCTGGCGACAGAGTGAGACTCTGTCTAAAAAAAGAGAGAAGGGGAAGGAGAAGAGGAAGGGAAAGGGGGAAGGAAGGAAGGAAGGAAAGAGGAAATTCAAACGACTAAAATCAGAAATGAAAGTGGAGGCATCCACTCCCCAAGGCCTGCTCATAGCATCTCACTTTACCCAGTATAGCATGTCCTGCTATCAAGAAAAAAATAACAATGCACAATAATAGGCAAAATACACAGTTTAAAGAGACAGAGCAAACATCAGAACCAGACTCAGATATGACAGGGATGTTGGAATTCTCAGACCAGGAATTCAAAACAACTGATTAAGATGCTAGGGGCATTGGCCAGGCGTGGTGGCTCATACCTGTAATCCCAGGACTTTGGGAGGCTATGGCGGGCGGATCACGTAAGGCCAAGAATTCCAGACCAGCCTGGCCAAGATGGTGAAACACCATCTTTACTAAAAATGCAAAAAAAAAAAAAAAAAAAAAAAATTAGCCCGCATGATAGTGCATGTCTATAATCCCAGCTACTCAGGAGGCTGAGGCATGAAAATTGATTGAACCCCTGAAGCGCAGATTACAGTAAGCCGCTGCACTGCAGCCTGGGTGACAAAGCAAGATTCTGTCTCAAAAAAAAAAAAAAAAAAAAAGCCAAAGAGTCTAATATATCAAGAAGATGGCATGCTTGAACAGATGGGCAGAGGGGTGGAAATTCTAAGAAAGAGCCAAAAACAAGTGCTAGTGATGAAAAGCACTGTAACATCAAGGCAGTGAAAAGACAAGCCACATGCTGGGAGAACGTATTTGCTAAAGATATACCAGATAAAGTACTGTTATTCAAAACCTACAAAGAATTCTTAAAATTCAACAGTAAGAACACAAACAGCCTCCTGGAAAAACAAAAAACAAAAAACAAAAGGTCGGGCCGCTGAGCGCAGTGGCTCACGCCCGTAATCCCAACAGTTTGGGAGGCTGAGGCAGGTGGATCACGAGGTCAGGTGTTCAAGACCAGCCTGGCCAAGATGGTGAAATCCCGTGTCTACTAAAAATACAAAAATTAGCTAGGTGTGGTGGCACACTCCTGTAATGCCAGCTACTTGGCAGGCTGACGCAGAGAATTGCTTGAACCCAGGAGGCGGAGGTTGCAGTGAGCCGAGATTGTGCCACTGTGCTCCAGCTTGGGTGACACATTGAGAGACTCTGTCTCAAAAAAAAAAAAAAAAAAAAAAAAAATGGCCAAAGACCTTAACAATCACCTCACGAAAGAAGATATAGAGATGAAAAATAAGCATATGAAAAGATGTTTCACTTCATATGTCATCAAGGAAATGCACAATGAAACAACAGTGAGATGCCTCTACACACCTATCAGAACAGTTAAAGTCCAGAACACCGACAACAGCAAATTGTGGGGAAGCTGTGGACTGACAGGAACTGATTCATTCCTGGTGGAGTCACAGATGGCACAGCTACTTTGGAAGACAGTTTGATGGTTTCTTGTAAAAGTAAACATATTCTGCTCACACAATCCAGTTGTACTCTTTGGTATTCACCCGAAAGAGTTGAAAAATGATGTCCACATGAAAATCTGTATACAGATGTTTATGGCACCTTTATTCATAGTTGCCAAAATTTTGAAGCAAGCAAATTATTATTCAATAAGTGAATGGATTAACTGTGACATGTGTAGACAATGGAATATTATTCAGCATTGGAAAGAAATGAGATATCAACCCATGAAAAGACATGGAGGAAACTTAAAAGAACGTTACTAAGAAGCCAATCTGAAAAAAGCTACATATTGTATGATTGCAATTATATGACATTCTGGAAAGGCAAAACTATGGACACGGTCATCACCAGGGTTTGTGAGGATGAAGGGATGAACAGACCAAGCACAGAGAGTTTTTAAGGCGGTGAAACTATTCTGCATGATACTATAACTATGGATCCATATCATACTTTTGTGCAAACGGATGCAACACCAAGAGTGAAGCCTAACGTAAACTTTGGCCTCTGGGTGATGATGATATCAGGACAGGACATCTGTTGTGTGAACCCGCTCCAGTGGGGCATGTTGACAGTGAGGGAGTTATGCGTATGCAGGAGCAGGGAGTATGTGGGAAATCCCTGTGCTTTCTGCTCAAAGTTTTGCTGTGGATCTAAAACCTCTCTCTCTCTCTTTTTATTTTTTTAAAGAAAGTCCATAAAATGCATATGTGAGAAAAGAAGAAAGGTTTATGGTTTTTTTTTTTTTTTTTTTTTTTAAAGAGACGGGATCTCACTGTATTGCCCAGGCTGGAGTGCAGTGACTATTCACAGGCGCCATCCTGCTACTGATCAGCACGGGAGTTTTGACCTGCTCCGTTTCCGACCTGGGCCGGTTCATCTCCCCCTAGACAACCTGGTGGTTCCCCGCTCCCGGGAGGTCACCACATTGATGCTGAACTTAGTGCAGACACCAGATCGGCATAGCGCACTACAGCCCAGAACTCCTGGGCTCAAGCGACCCTCCAGCCTCAGCCTCCTGAGTAGCTGGGACTACAGGCACGCGCCACCGCGCCCGGTGAAAGGTTTATGTTTATGGAACTTTAAGAAGGGAAATGAAACTTGGGACTTTAAGCTCAGTGGAGAATTGATCCAGAGTCAACCCTAGAGTCGGTGCGGACAGTTGTGAAGAACAGATCCGAAGGGCCTGAGCGAGGGACCTATCAACAGCAGAGGACAAGAACATTTCATAGAGTCTGAATGTAAGCTCAGTAGAATTTTGCAACGATTTTGACGCTGGGTGAGAGAGTGAGAAGGAATTCTGAGGGAAGCAGAAGGACGAATTCCAGTCATCACGTCAGGAAGTAAACGTCAAGTCTGGTCAGCGGCAAAATGTTTGAGATTTGTCTTACTGAGGTTATAGTTTCAGTATAAGGCTCATAGAACTCAAATATTCAGCAATTGCTGGGTGTTGGATACTTCCTAATGTAGGCGTCGCGCTTGTTTTGTAGCAGTTTGAAAATGCGACTGTAGACACTGACTTAGTAAGCATGCTTGAATAGCGAGAAAACACTTTTCTAGGAAGGACGGGTGAGCAACAGAGACTTCCTATTAGGTCCAGCAGGACAGCCTTCTGTTTGCAGTCGGAGTTTCCGTAGTGTAGTGGTTATCACGTTCGCCTCACACGCGAAAGGTCCTCGGTTCGAAACCGGGCGGAAACACTGCTGGACGCCTATTTTTTGTCTTCCTAAAATTTACAGCGACTGCTCTTAGGACCCCGTCCATTCGCATCAATTACTATACGCCTATAAATGATTTACACTGTGTAATTCAGTACTACGGAATAAGACTTGCTCTCTTCCTGTACTAAATTTTGAGAGGTGGGAACCCCAAGACAACAGGACGCTGAAGGAAGAAGGAGCATGTATATTTATGTTGAAAGATCCCAGACTGGTGCCATTTGATGGGACTCGGAAGGACAAGTTCCCTGAGAAAAGAGTTAACTTGAATTGTGTAAGAAATGTTACTTCGTTAGAGAAGATTCACAAAATTGTGACTTTAAGAATTATTTTAATACCGTAACATTTCCCTGTTTAGTACTTTTTTTTTTTTTTTTTTTTTTTTTTTGAGACGGAGTTTCGCTCTTGTTACCCAGGCTGGAGTGCAATGGCGCGATCTCGGCTCACCGCAACCTCCGCCTCCTGGGTTCAAGCAATTCTCCTGCCTCAGCCACCCTAGTAGCTGGGACTACAGGCATGTGCCACCATGCCCAGCTAATTTTTTTTGTATTTTTAGTCAGAGACGGGGTTTCACCATGTTGACCAGGATGGTCTCGATCTCTTGACCTCGTGATCCACCCGCCTCGGCCTCCCAAAGTGCTGGGATTACAGGCGTGAGCCACCGCGCCCGGCCTAATTTTTGTATTTTTAGTAGAGATGGGGTTTCACCATACTGGCCAGGCTGGTCTCCACCTCCTGACCTTGTGACTCGACAGCCTCAGTCTCCCAAAGTGCTGGGATTACACGCGTGAGCCATCATGCTGGGCCCGTTTAGTGCTTTTAAGTGCTCAAGTCTTCTAGCTGTACTTGATATCATTGACTATCACTTTAGATTTCACTCTATTTTAAGGCGTCTCTAAAATCCAGTCTTTTGACAAGTAACTGCATTCCCAGTCAGGACCATCTTCTCAATCAGGACCGTCTTCATGGGCATGCGGCCAACGCATTTGCACAAGGCCAGGCGCTTGATTTAATGTTCTGTTGTTGCTGGTTTGAAATTCTTAATTTTCTTAAACAAGGAACATTTCTATTTTAAACTGCACTCGTAAATTATGTAACTGATTTTTCTCCTGCATGCTCACAAAAGGAGTAATCGTCCAATGTAATCATTCCTTACAGGGAACAGCAAAAAGCTGAGCACAATACTGCCATAAGGACTGTTAACACACAATGCTGGGGCTGAGGGAAGCCATTTGTAGGAGGTGATATTTTGAAGATATAACCGAGAATTTTTTTTTCTTTAAAGAACAGCTGCCGGGCACGGTGGCTCACGCCTGTAATCCCAGCACTTTGGGAGGCCGAGACGGGCGGATCACAAGGTCAAGAGATCGAGACCATCCTGGCCAACATGGTGAAACCCTGTCTCTACTAAAAATACAAAAAAATTAGCTGGGCGTGGTGGCACGTGCCTGTAGTCCCAGCTACTCGGGAGGCTGAGGCAGGAGAATTGCTTGAACCCGGGAGGCGGAGGTTGCAATGAGTCAAGGTCGAGCCACTGCACTCCAGCCTGGCGCCTGGTGACGGAGTGAGATTCTGCCTCAAAAAAAAGAACAGCTAAAACATAACACTGTATTCCAGGGTTTGATGAATTTTTTCCATCCTTTTATTATTTATTTATTTATTTATTTATTTTTGAGATGAAATCTTGCTCTGTCGCCCAGGCTGTGGTGGAGTGGCACAAACTTGGCTCACTGCAACCTCCACTTCCCACATTCAAGTGATTCTCCTGTCTCAGCCTCCCGAGTAGCTGGGACTACAGGTGCCCACCACTATGCTTGGCTAAATTTTTTTTTGTATTTATGGCAGAGACAGGGTTCACCATATTGGCCAGGCTGGTCTTGAACTCCTGAGCTTGTGATCTGCCCGCCTTGGCCTCCCAAAATGCTTGGATTACAGGCATGAGCCATCACACCTGGCTTTATGTTTGTGTCATAAATGATCCACAACTTCAGGTCTCATTTGCTGCCAGTCTCTGATTAGATTTTTTTGTTTTTGTTTTTGTTTTCTTTCAGTGTTTCACTGATTGTTCTTCTTATCCTCTCAAGATGTTGTTATGTTACTCCACTTTTCAATATATTCAGTGAAATTGTAGAGTTCAGAATCATGCAAGGAGGGTTATCACAGCACTAATTTATACAATATGTATGTCTTACCTCCTTCCTTGCCTTCTTTTTGAACTGTGTTAAAATCAAAAAGGTTAAGGGAAGCTGTAAGTTCCTTAGTAACATGAAGAGTAGCTACAAAAATTTAAATGTAGAAAACTGCAGCTCTGTTCTAAATGGTCTCTGGCATAGATTTAGCTAATTCATCATAAATATTTCTAACCCATCACCATGTTTTTCTACAAAGTGCCTCTGACATTGAGATTCAAGGTCTGCAGCTTTATTAGGTATAAATCCAAGTAATGTTTAATTAGTAACAAGAAATTGCCTAAGTTTAGGGGAAGAAACAAAGAGGCCTCGCTGGGATTTGAACCCAGGATCTCCTGTTTACTAGACAGGTGCTTTAACCAGCTAAGCCACAAAGCCCCACATGTTTCATGTGGGGGCAATTTATTATTTTATAAAACTTTACACCTCAGCCTGTCAGTGTTTCTACTTCAGTGATTTTCTTTGCAGTAATGCAAGAAGATATTTCGGGGTCTCAGTCAAAACCAGAGAATAATGCTTTTGCTGTAGAATAAGAATAGGTCCTGAATTAAGAAGACTGTTTTCCTTTAGGAAACTGCTCTAAATGTCAAGGACACCTCCAGACTATAAGCTCTGGCGGCCAGGTAGAGAAGTTGCTTGGTTTTGAGAACAACTGCATCTCTTTTTTTTTTTTTTTTTTTTTTTTGAGACGGAGTTTCGCTCGTTACCCAGGCTGGAGTGCAATGGCGCGATCTCGGCTCACTGCAACCTCCGCCTCCTGGGTTCAAGCAATTCTCCTGCCTCAGCCTCCCGAGTAGCTGGGACTACAGGCACGTGCCATGTTGCCCAGCTAATTTTTGTATTTTTAGTAGAGACGGGGTTTCACCATGTTGACCAGGATGGTCTCGATCTCTTGACCTCGTGATGCACCCGCCTCGGCCTCCCAAAGTGCTGGGATTACAGGCGTGAGCCACCGTGCCCGGCGAACAACTGCATCTCTTATTCCTAGCAGTGAGTTTGCCTTCTGATGAACTCACATTTCATTTGTTCATCTAGTGGGTGAGTGATATCAAGGAAAACGCGCTCTCCACATTTTCCCCTAACTTGGCCCGCAATGATTCTGCCTGTCCAACATGCAAAATATACTCACCCGGGCCAAGGCGGACTGCTTTGCAACATGAACTCGAACTCTAGGATGGCATTATCTAAATCAGACGAAGGTGCAGATGAAATTCCTTGGGTCGAAATTTTCAAATAAGGTTCTACTTGATTTGAACATCTATGTACTTAAGCTACAAGTTACCTGTCTCCCAACATACAGGCAGAGGAGACATAGGATAATCTCAGTACACACTGCCATTCAAAAAGAATGAAAGCAAGAGGAAAAAGAAAACAGCGAGACACCCTGGTGTGTAGCAGCTGTAGAATTCAGTGGGCACAGGATGCTCCTCTATTGATTAGAACTCAGTACTGCTGTCTGGGAACGACACCCCAGGCTCTTGGCTCCATCTCCTGGGTTCTTATTCCACACTTGGATTCATCCATTCTTTTAATAAGAAATTTCACTTTGCAGCTGAGTGGTTTTCTTAGCCTACTTCCTTCCCATAGTAGTCCGGGGGGAAGAGGGGTAAGGTCCCAAGTCTTTTTATTTTATGCTGTTCTTTATTTCTTTTAGTCCAAGCTGTCAATGTTTGAATACCATAATTTTCTTCAAAAATGTGATGTTATGAAAGTTATTGAAGTTTATTCCTTTAGACCAGGGGTTCACAAACCACAGCCCACAGGCCGCATCTGGTCTTATTCCTGTTTTTATGAAGTTTTATTGGACCATAACCACATTCATTCATTTAGCATGATCTGTGGCTTCTTTCCTGCAACAGCCAATTTGTGTAATTGCCACGTCAACTGAATGGCCTGCAAAGCCTAAAATATTTACTATCTGGGTCTTAAAAAAAAAAAAGTTTGCCTGTAATCCTGGCGCTTTAAAAGGCCAAGGCAGGAGGATCACTTAAGTCCAGGAGTTTGAGACCAGCCTGGCCAATCTGAAGAAACTCAGTCTCTACTAAAAATACAAAAAAAAAAAAAGAAAGAAAAAAATTGGCAGGGCCTGGTGGCACATGTCTGTAGTCCCAGCTACTCAGTAGGCAAGAGAATCACTTGAACCTGGGAGGTGGAGGGTACAGTGAGCCAAGATGGCGCCACTCAGTGCACTCGATCCTGGGCAACAAGAACAAAACTTTTTCACTTTCACATGTAGATGTTTAAACCCTCTAGATAATTGTGTTTTAAAAACTTCACAACTGACTGCTTCTGCTATGTAGTTTGTGCTAAGAACTAACAGTAATCGAATATTCTATACATTTTTGTGTCTATCTATACAGGATGGATTCTTTCTCTGATATGCTTTTCACCTCCATCTCCATCCTCAGGTCAGTTCTTGCCCCAGCACTGAGAGACCTGAGTTTCCTCCAGTGTTTGGTAGAAGTGGGAATTGCTCAGGCTACATATCCTCTTCCACGAGTGGAACCTTCATCTGGCCAGAGACAGCACCCAGAGCCCGATAACAGCCAGAGGACTTCAGGAGTCCATTCCTTTTCCATGGCTTTATCAGGCAGAGAAAGATCCTGATGTGGACCCAGGCAGTCCTGAGCATCCAAATAAGGCCTAGGCTCCTTTATCCTCAGGTGATGAGATTCTGAGGACATGTCCTCTGACTCTCTTTGCTTGTCTGCTGCAGACCACTCGACCTTAGCATATTGTGGTGCTTTCCTCTGGTTACCTGAAAAACAAAGGTACATGCCACACACTAGGTGTTCAGGATTGTTACATAAATTAATTATATTCCAACCCTACTTTAGGATTTCATTTCAGCTCTGTCTCCTCCAGACCCTGAAGTTCCTTTCTACGAGTTTCTTTCATGAATTCTTAAATTCCTCATGACAGCTTTAACCTCCTTCACTGAGTGCGTTTAACAGACTGTTGAGGTTAGAATGACTTGAGGGTGCTCGGTAAGATTAAGATTCTTGGGACTGATGGTAAATCGCTTTAGTGAGGATCACTGCATGAGGGGTTCTAGAATCCACATTTGTAATAAGTATCCCAGGAGATACTTTAGCCACAAGGACTGGATTCTCTGTGTAACAATTGTGAACTTTTCTGGGAGCAGTTGGAGTTCTGGGGCAGCGTATTTTCTGTGCAGCCCACACACGGCTCAGTGTCTTCCTTTTGTAAATAGGTTGGATTGTCAGCTTAAAGCATTTTGTCATTAAAATCAAAGAATTTTAACTGCCTTTGTGTCTACTAAAGATCTTAACATTTACCCCAGAATGAACTTGTTTTAATGTAATAAACCTAGGGCCCCAATCCTGATGCTTCCAATGACATCAGTGTGTGTGGAGTGGAGGTTTGAATTCAGCAGGCAAAACGGCGATCTCTGAAGAAAAAATCGGGACAGAGACTTTAGTGAAGCTGAAGTCGTAGGTGGTGTTAAGGTGGTTTCTCCTAGGGCACTCCCTCCCCTCGTCTCTCCACCCCCTCACCCCCACTCCCTTGCTTTTTCGTTTCAAATCAAGTAAAAACAAACATTTCTAAAAATTTTTGACTAGATGAGGAGACTCAGGAGAAATGCTTGCTGAACACATGCTGTGTTTTCCTATCGTATCCTCCTTATATTTTAAAACAATTCAGTAAAAACGGCAATAACTCGGTACTTCCTTAATGTTCAGCACAAATGCCTTGGTTGTTATAAAAAATTGATTGCCTCATATACAGATCCAATCACCGGGATGGCCGAGTGGTTAAGGCGTTGGACTTAAGATCCAATGGGCTAGTGCCCGCGTGGGTTCGAACCCCACTCTCGGTAGGTTGAGTTTTATCTCCAGACTCCTTTAATATCCGAATTTAAAAAGTACTGGAGGGTGACTTCATTGTTTTTCTACCCCTTTGCATAAACACTACTATTTTCTTGTCTTCAAATCTAAAGTATTTGCCTGAATAGGCTGTAGTGTGTGAATGATTTTCTACCACAACCTATCAGATCACCAATAGAAGGAAACATCACTCAAATCCATAGCTCACATCCATGGTCTGTTCCAGGACTTTCAATTCCACCAGGAATTGAACCTGTGAGGCTATTTGACCCCAAGGTCACAGGTAAGAAACTCTAGTTCTCTGTACCTCCCAGAAAGAGAGAGCCACTCCTCAGGATTCTCCTAGTTTCCAAATGATTGTACAAGAAAAGCCCAGTTCATAGCTAGAGCTGTCTCTCAAACACTGGAGAACATAGTTGAGTCCTTCTCAACAGAGTTTGAGTTTATCTTGTTTTTTTTTTTTTTTTTCAGTTTGAAACGTGAAAATGACCCCTCAGGGAATTTTTTTTTTTTTTTTTTTTGGCATTTAACTGGTTATATTGTCTTTAAGAACCTTTTTATATGTTAAAAAGCCATCCTTTTCTGCTATATGTATAGTATTCTGTGCTAATTTTTCTACTTAGTAGTTAGGTCTTTTATGATTTGTAGGGACTCTTTAAATATGACTTCATTAACTTTGTTTTGACACGAATCACGGGCAGTCTAGTTTGTCGTCTTTGAATTTTGTGGTGGCTTCGGACATGTGAAAATGTTTTTTTTGTTTGTTTGTTTGTTTTATTTTGTTTTTTTTGAGACGAAATCTCGCTCTGTCGCCAGGCTGGAGTGCAGTGGCGCAGTCTCGGCTCACTGCAACCTCTACCTCCTGGGTTCAAGTGATTCTACTGCCTCCGCCTCCCGAGTAGCTGGGACTACAGGCATGCACCACCATGCCCAGCTAATTTTTGTATTTTTTAGTAGAGATGGGGTTTCACTATGTTGGCTAGGATGCTCTCGATCTCTTGATCTCGTGTTCTACCTGTCTCGGCCTCCCAAACTGCTGGGATTACAGGCGTGAGCCACTGCGCGGGCCACAAATAGGTATCTATGCAACCAAAGTTATCAGTCTTCAAGTTTTACAGTGCTACAAGTTCAGTTGGTTTGCAGGCCTTTGAAATTGCTGTGCTTTTGCCTTCAGTGCTTTCTTCCAAGATCGTGGTTGACTCTTTGCATCCCCGGATCAGCAGGAAAGTGACCTCATCAGGGAGTCTTCTCTGGCCACCCCATCAAAAATAGATTCTCATCTAGCCTTCTCCATCACTTTACTTTGTTTTATTTTCTGGTAATTATAATACATTTAGCACTATCCAAAATTATCTTGATCCCTTATTGCAGGGATCGCCAACCCCAGGGCCATGAACTGGGACGGGTCTGTGGCCTGACTCCACAGCGGGAGTTGAGCGGTTGGTGAGCATTATTGCCTGAGCTCTGCTCCCGTCAGATCAGCTGTGGCACTGGATTCTCATAGGAGCTGGAACCCTGTTGTGAATTGCGCCGGCGAGGGATCTGGGTGGTGTGCTTCTTCAGGCAAATCTGACACCTGATGATGTGAAGTAGAAGGGTTTCGCCCAAAATCATCCCCGCTGCTTTATCAGTTTTTTTTTGTTTGTCTCTCCTACTATGAAAGTTCCAAAAGAATAAAGACTTGCCCATTTTGTATAGCTTTGTTTCTTTTTTTTCTTTTTTTTTTTTTGAGACGGAGTTTCGCTCTCGTTACCCAGGCTGGAGTACAATGGTACAAGCTCGGCTCACCGCAACCTCCGCCTCCTGGGTTCAAGTAATTCTCCTGCCTCAGCCTCCCGAGTAGTTGGGACTACAGGCATGCGCCACCATGCCCAGCTAATTTTTTTGTATTTTTAGTAGAGACAGGGTTTCACCATGTTGACCAGTATGGTCTCGATCTCTTGACCTCGTGATCCACCCACCTCGGCCTCCCAAAGTGCTGGGATTATAGGCGTGAACCATGGGCCCAGCCATAGCTTTGTTTCTTAACGCCCAGTACAGTGCCTGGTCTATAGTAAACATGTCTTGAAGATTGTTCCACATGCAGAATTGGAAAGTGTGAAGACTGAATAATGACAAGAGCCAACTTGTAAAAAAATTTACTACATGCAAGGCACATTGTAAGTTCTCATTTAATACAGTAATTACATGGGAGTGTGGTAATATTGTTACTTCAGTGTTACTGATAAGCACACTAAGTACAAGGTCTCCACCTCCTCAGCAGATACTAGGGGACAAGTTACAGAGCCTGAATCATTCTGGAAGAAATACATGTGGCTTGACTGAGAGAGACAGAGTCTCCCTGTGTCACCCTGACTGAGAGAGACAGACTCTCCCTGTGTCACCCTGACTGGAGTGCAGTGGCGAGATCTCGGCTCACCGCAACCTCTGCCTGCCCGGTTCAAGTGATTCTCCTGCCTCAGCCTCCTAAGTAGCTGGGATTACAGGCGAACACCACCACACTCGGCTAATATATATATATATATATATATAGAGAGAGAGAGAGAGAGAGAGAGAGAGATGGAGTTTCACCATGTTGGTCAGGCTGGTGTCAAACATCTGACCTAGTGATCCGCTGGCCTTGGCCTCCCAAAGTGCTGGGATTACAAGTGTTAGCCACCGTGCCCGGCCTAAAGTATTATTTACTTAAAAAAAAAAAAAAAAAAAACTCTTAAATTAGAAAACTATTTTTAAAGGTATATATCCTGTTGATGTTGGAATAAACGTTTAGAATATATAAAACAAAAATCTTTGTCTTTCTTATTACTGAAGTTTTGGAAAATTTTTCTTTCTCACTTTATAATTTTGTTTTCTCTTAGACTGAAATGGAGAAAACAGAATGACCCAGCATGAGTGATACAAAAGGTGGTCGGTTTTTGTTTTTGTTTTTTTAATTAATTAATTAATTTTTATTTTTTTGAGGAAGTAATCAAATAATTCAGCATTTTACCCCAAGAAAATTTCCCCGGGGGCAGAGGAGGACAAGAATCACAAAAGCCTCTTATTGTACCTCTGCCACTGCCAGGTGCCTGTTGCCCTTTTGCTCTGTGGGTGGGATGTGGGTATGTATGCCTTGGAGGGAGGGGAGAGTAACCTCCCCATCAAAATTAGCTGCTCTAGAGTAAGGCAAGGCCCACCAAATTCAGAATGGTTTTCTCAGGGCAAAGTTGAGAATGGAGAGACACGCACATATACGTTGAGATACGCATACTGGGAATAAAAAAACCACAGCAAACACTTGGCCCCTACAGGTATCGAACCTGCAGCCTTAAGGTTGCTAGCACGACACTCCAACCAACTGAGCTAACCGGCCAGACAACAAAACACCTTCCTTCTGTATTATAAACTGCTATGAAATGGATTGCTTTACTGAAATTTATCTTTGAATAGATAATTACATTTACTCTGTTTCCCACTTTTCCTTCGCCCGGACTAGGGGTGGCGGAGGTCCACATAGATGACGGAGGAAACCTACTTCTTACCGGGAAACAGTTTTTCTTAACCTGCCAATTCTGATCCGAGAAGTTTCATGCCAACGTTCCCAGTCAGGGCTTCCTTCCTTCCCCCCAGGGGCGAACCCAAAGTTGTTCCAAGCTTGAGATCTCGGCGAGCGGATCCGGGAACCGTCGGACCCCAGGGCCGTCGCGCGGTTGAAAGGACGCGGCTTCTGCGTGAGGGGTGCAGATTCCTCTCCGTTGTTGGAAACCCTTCCGGACAGGTCAGCTCTTGTCGAAGCCTTCGGGACCCAGGGCTGCACCCTCTCCCCGCCTAGCCTCGGGGTGGTTCCTCTGTCACTACGACGCTGAAGTCTCCGCGGCGCGTCCCAGGCCTGTGGCGCCGAGCTCAGGCAAGTCACCGACTTGCCGCTGCAGTTCCCGTCCCAGGACAGCTGGTGGCGCTCGAGCGCGGACTGGGGCCACTGAGGCGGAAGGACGGAGGGAACAGCGTGTTCTGGGTATGGGACCTCGCCGAGTCCCTGCACAGAACCAGCCCCCAAAACAATAATAGGGAGTGCGGAGCCAGGGCGTTTCCGCAGTAAGGGCTGTTATCTGCGGGGGAGCGAAATCCTACGATCTGAAACGGGAGGAGGAGGCGAGGCGCGGATTCGAAAACCCAGAGGAAGAAGGCATGAAACATTTGCGCCTGCGAGGTGCGGCGCGGGCGGAGGGAGCCTGATCCTCCTGCTGGTAGGTGTCAACCTGGGGAGGGGCCCCTGGAGCAGCTCATTCAACATTTACTGTCTGCTTTCTTGACAAGATTCTACTTCTCCCCTCCTCCTACCACGACTGTTTCTGTTAGCTCAGGGAATAATATTTTCAAAAGTTACTTGGCCTATGTACATTTCAAATGCCCTCCTTATGCCCTTCCCCTGTATTTAGACGTATATGGATGAATATATATATTTATAAATTGTGAAGTCTTGTCTTGCATATGCACTACTAGTATATAACGTGTTTAATGCTTTATATTCGCGTCTTTGCCTTAGAAATGAGAATCGTACCATTTGACAAGCCAAATTTGCCATTTATTTCAACTCTTTGAATATGAAAAATTAGTTTATCATAAACAATAAATCACCTCTTCCTGTCTTTTAGCTCCTTTCATTAACTTTTTTTTTTTTTTTTTTGAGACAGAGTCTCGCTCTGTTGTCCAGGCTAGGGTGCAGTGGTGTGATCTCAGCTCACTGCAACTTCTGCCTCCTGGGTCAAGCAATTCTCGTGCCTCAGCCTCCGGAGTAGCTGGAATCACAAGGGCACGCAACCACGCCCAGCTAATTTTCGTATTTTTAATAGAGACAGGGTTTCACCGTGTTGGCCAGGCTGGTTTTGAACTTCTAACCTTAAGTGATCTGGCCGCCTCGGCCTCCCAAAGTACTGGGATTACAGGCCGTAAGCCACCGTGCCCAGCCTGCACATCTTTTTAATCAACTAGTAGTTGTCTTTCTTTCTTTTGTTCTGTAGTGAAAATGCTGAAAGTTTGTGGCACAAATTATTATCATTATTGTTCTACTAGGACACTTGTTATG
The DNA here is from genome assembly GCA_004027835.1 of Alouatta palliata. Lineage (NCBI taxonomy): Eukaryota > Metazoa > Chordata > Mammalia > Primates > Atelidae > Alouatta > Alouatta palliata. The sequence goes on from PVKV010007487.1 coordinate 15,643, forward strand.
GTAAATGATCTCTGAAAGACTGGGCCACATTTAGACTTACTTTGACCTCAAGAGACCAACATAAGCATTATTCATCGCTTTTTGTCATAGGTCAGTTCCCTAGGAAACAGACACTAAGATGGAGATTTGTGTGCGGGAGGCTTATTGGGAATGGTCTGAAAATCAGCATCTGTGAGAGGGTGAGGTGAGCAGGATTTAGAAAAGCCAGAAGCTGAATTCAATACAGGTGCAACACACATCCCATCTCACAGGTGTATATAAATCTGGAATGGTCCTTCACAAATATCCTTAGTTGTAGTGGGGAGGCAGGAAGGGCAGAGCTATGTATTTCTACATCAACTAGTCATTGGATTTAAGCCGCTCCGGTGGTAGGGTGTGACTTGAAGCAAGGGACTTCCCTTCCTCTGAAGGTAGATCTGAGTCGCACCCAGGTATGAGTCATCAGTAGTTAATATTCCTGTGGTTGAGGAATGAGTGTTACCACTCAGAAAGGGGGGATCTGATAAATGCGCCGCTTACCCTCATAGTGCTTTCCTACAACGACCATGTGTCCGACATGTGCTAATCTTCCACCAATAACTCCTGCTTCTCCACACTAACAGAGAAGAGAACAGGTGTGGTTAAAACAAAATGATGCTTAATAAAAAGTCAATTCATTTTTCCTGTGAGGTTCAACAAAACTCCCTACCTGGCCACCAGAGCCTGTAGTGAGTCTAGTGGTACCCATGTGGGGACAATTTTTCAAGGAGAAATAGTAGTTTCAATCCAACCCATGTATTAAACCTTTCAAAATAAAGATCTTTTGTTTTAACTGAGACCTGAGTATCCTTTTTGGTTTTGAAGTCCTCTAACAAACGAGTCACTGGGATTGTTGCAAATTTTAGAAGTGTGGAATAGTATTCAAATAATACACAGCTGAGCTTTTGTTCAGCTGTGGCTCTGTGGCTTAGCTGGTTAAAGCGCCTGTCTAGTAAACAGGAGATCCTGGGTTCAAATCCCAGCGGGGCCTTGCTCTATGCAGGTACATGTTTTGTAATTTCACCTGGTGCTGCTGACAGAGAAAACTGAACCCAAAGAATCCTGCAATACTCAGGCCTTAAATAAGCCTTGCTAGAAAACAGAAGAAGCTACACTGTAAAGGAGGAGACAAATAGAAAGTGCCAATAATTTCACAGCATTCCTACTTCATATGCTGGGATATCTTTAATACACAAGGTTTGTCGTATCCTAAGTCTAGGTATCCTAGCAGAGCTGAGGTGTGCTCCCTTATCCCACCGTTTGAGACCTCTTATCAAGAAACAAAAACACACACACACACAAATGAATAGGCCCCTTCAGGTATTCTTTAGATATGCTTGATTGCTGAAAATGATTTGTTTTTGCAACCTCAGAACGCTCAAGACACTTAGAATAGAGGTGGCACTCAGAAACGTTTTTAAAATACACTACTAATGGCTTTTGTAATTTTTTTTTTTTTTTTTGAGACGGAGTTTTGCTCTTGTTTCCCAGACTGGAGTGCAATAACACGATCTCCGCTCATCGCAACCTCCACCTCACAGGTTCAAGCGATTTTCCTGCCTCAGCCTCCCGACTAGCTGGGATTACAGGGCCTGCCACTACACCTGGCTTTTTTTTTTTTTTTTTTTTAGTAGCGATGGATATTCTCCATGTTGGTCAGGCTGGTCTCAAACTCCTGACCTCAAGTGAGTCGCCCACCTCAGCCTCCCAAAGTTCTGGGATTACAGGAGTGAGCCACCGTGCCCAGCCTTAAACTTTAAATTGATCACTGTAATAGCTATTCTTCCTCTTTGAATGATTCTGGACTTAGGATATCACCAAAGTTTCTGAAAAGAAGAATCTATTATATCATCTTAAAAAAGGAATTATTACTGACAAAATTGATAAACTATTAACAGACTAGAGGCCAGTGAAAAATGCATTTCTATACCTGAAGTCTTGAAGATTTTTCTAGGCAGAGTTGTACATAAGAGATCTGAGAAAGACATCAAACCTTGAAGATAAGCTGTTTCTGTCTTAACTGCTCTGTTTTTTTGGGTATTCTAAGACATATCAACTATACGTCAATCTTTACTCACATATACAGGTACCTATTCTTTATTTAGAGTCTCCTTCAAGGGCAAAACGCCACTCAAATGGACAGCTCCGTGTGTGTGTGTGTGTATGTGTTTGAAACAGAGTCTAGCTCTGTCACTCAAGCTGGAGTGCAGTGGCCCCATCTTGGCTCACTGCAACCTCCGCCTCCTGGTTTCAAGCAATTCTCTGCCCTAGCCTTCCAAGTAGCTGGGATTACAGGTGCCCGCCATCATGCCCCAGTAATTTCTTTTCTTTTCTTTTCTTTTCTTTTCTTTTGTACTTTTAGTAGAGTCAGGGTTTCAACATCTTGGCCAGGCTGGTCTTGAACTCCTGACCTCAGGTGATCCTCCCGCCTTGGCCTCCCAAAGCCAGGCGTGAGCCACCAAGCGCACGGCCTTGTGTGCCCTTAAAGTAAGCCTTGTGTTGCCTTAAACTAGCTTGTGTTGCCTTAAACTAGCTATGTGGTTCTTTCTTCTTCATGTCCAGGTGTTAAATCCTGACACTGAGCACTGAATAAACTTTATTTCTTGAGACGGAGTGTCGCTCTGTCGCCAGGCTGGAGTGCAGTGGCATAATCGTGGCTCACTGCAACTTCCGTCTCCCGGGTGCAAGTGATTCTCTTGCCTCAGCTTCCCGAGCAGCTGGAACTACAGGGCTGCGCCAGCACGCCTAGCTAATTTTTTGTATTTTTGGTAGAGATGGGATTTCATCATGTTGGCCGGGATGGTCTCGATCTCTTGACCTCCTGATCCGCCTACCTCGGCCTCCTAAAGTGCTGGAGTTTCAGGCGTGAGCTACCGCGCCCGGCATTTTTGTAGTGTTAGTAGAGACCGGGTTTTACCATGTTGGCCAGGCTGGTTTCAAACTCCTGAGCTCAAGTAATCAGCCCGTCTCGGCCTCCCAAAATACTGGGATTACAGGCGTGAGCCACTGCGCCCGAGCTGGCACTGAATAAACTTTAATGAATTGATTGAATATTCCTCAAAAGGTGAGATGTATGGCTTGGCGATGATGGAAAATGTCGGGAATGAGAAATAATCTCAGGAGGCATTTCCATCTGGTATCCAACCAGGGAACTTTAGGCGTGTGAGTCGAACTTGTTAACTGCACTGCAGAAAATGTCTAAACATTGTTGTTCGGCAGACTCAGCGAGGTTTTCTGGAGGCCACTGTTCTTGTTATCCTCTACAGTACCTTCTTCTCTTTTTTAAGGCTGTTTAATACTAAGGCTGTGTCCACAATTCCACACAAACAACACATCAAACTTAGGAATGCCTGACACTTACAGATTGTTTTAAGTTCCCTGAGCCTTGTTCGCACATGAAAAAAATCTAAGCCATGATCACACATGAAAAAAATCTCAAGAATCTTTTCACTCTTCAGGACTGATATTTACCTCTTGTCTCCATTGTGGAGTCAATCCTTTTCATTTAGTAGAGACGGGGTTTCACCATGTTGGCCAGGCTAGTCTCCAACTCCTGAACCCAAGGGATCCGCCTGCCTCGGCCTAAGATTTTTTTAAATCTTTGGTTTCAGCCATTTTAATATATTGTGAGCAATTATGGTTTCCTTTATGTTTGTCTTTGTTGGCATTTGTGGATGGAATTAAATTTTCGAGTTGATGACAAATTTGTCCTTTGACTAGTATACCTTAATACATTTTTTAGAAAACGAAGAAACCAAAACTCTTCATTGGATGGCATCTACGTTCCAAGAATTAAAGATTAGTCCCCAACCTCTCCCATTTCTCTCATCACATTCAGATTAAAATATATCGTCCCTTCTTTTGGAGACACCTCCCTTCTTCCCTCATTAAGCCCATGTACCCCCTTTAGTCTAATCTCATTCTGAGCACTGCTTCAAATCCCTGGATTTCCTCCCTAAGATTATGACCACTCCTAATGCAAAAGTCCCTTTCTTCGTCTAAGACCTCCGGGCGTGGGGAAATCCCCCTCCCCCGTTTTTTTTTTTCTTTGTAGAAAGTCTTAAAACCTGCTTTCTAACCTTCTTATCAATCAAGTCTGAGATCTGGGGTCGTTTCCTCTAGGATGTCTTCCTTGATGGGCACTGGGACGGAGTTTCGCCCAGGGTGGAGTGCAATGCGGCAATCTCGGCTCTCCACCACCTTCGCCTTCCGGGTTCAAGCGATTCTCTTGCCTCAGCATCCCGAGTAGCATGTCCGGCTAATTTTTCTTTCTCTTTTTTTTTTAGTAGAGACGGGGTTTCAACGTGTTGGTCAGGCCGGTCTCGAACTCCCGACCTCAGGTGATCCGCCCGCCTCGGCCTCCCAAAATGCTGACATTACAGACATGACCCACTGCTCCCAGCCTCCAGTTTTTTGGTCTATTGTGAACAGGCTGCTGTAAACACTCTGGACTAATATAGTAGATACATTTGGTTAATGCATTTTTGCTTGTATCTGTCGTCGGTATGTGATATTGGTGTTCAATAAATGGGAAAAGTGAGGGGAAAGACCAATACTACAACTGGAAGTTTTTCTACAAAGAAAAGAAAAATCCAAAATCTCTAAACTTAGAGCATCAGGGGATATATACTTCTATATTTAAAAGGAAGCCCTTGACAACCAGGGGTTTCCGTAGTGTGGTGGTTATCACGTTCGCCTAACACGCGAAAGGTCCCCGGTTCGAAACCGGGCGGAAACATGTGAGGGAGTTCTGTGTTTTGTTGCTGCTTGGTTTCTATTCCCTCTTACAGATAAACCCGTTTGCGGTTCTGGACTTTAATTCTGAGTTCAAGTTGTGGTCGAGCAGTCTGAAATGAAAGATTTCGGACGCCACTGAGTCCTGTTTTACCCCACCACCCCTGGCCCCAGTAAGTTTCCGGCTCCTTTCCTTTCTCTTCTGGGCTTTAGAACCCCAGGAGGTGTCAATCCCAGGAGACTCCCGGCCCAGGACTCTGCCTACGCCTCTCAGGTGAGATTGGCTTCCTTGGAATCCTGAGAACTTAATTTGAGGGTTTTCTGCAATTCGAAATTCCTCAGCTGAGTGTCAGTTGACGGATAGCAGACGTCTCCAGCAATTATTAGTAGCAGTGCTATCAGTATTGTTAGTGCCACACAGTATTTCTAAAACTCATCAAGTGTAGACAAGGAGGAAGAGTTGTGAGAAGGGTAAAGAAGATATTCCCGGACGGCCTTGGTGGCTCACGCCTGTAATCCCAGCACTTTGGGAGGCAGAGGCGGGTGGACCACGAGATCAGGAGTTCAAGACCAGCCTGGCCAAGATAGTGAAACCCCCGTCTATTAAAAATACTAGCCGGGCATGGTGGCAGGCGCCTATAATCCCAGCTACTGGGAAGGCTGAGACAGGCCATTGGTTGAACTCGGGAGGCGGAGATTGCACTGAGCCAAGATCGCACCACTGCACTCCAGCCTGGACGACAGAGAGACTGTCTAAAAAATAATAATAATAATCTGCATTGGACTACAAGACTCTTGGATTTTCGTGACGGCCTTTTACCCCCAGGTTTCAACCACCCAAGAAGATCCTCTGGGACTTGATTCTCAGCGGGGCTTGATCTTAGACATTTCAATTCCAGTGTGTCCCTCCCAGTGGGAAATCGGAGCGCGACTTCCTGCGCACTGGGCGGATTCCAGTGCTCGCTCGCTGCCAGGAGCCTTCTCTACAAACGCGACCTTCTCCCAGGACTCAGCAAGGAGCGTTCAGCTCGGTTTGAAGTGAGCTCCCAGCAGGAGGACAGCATTCTGAGTGAAGGGAGGGAACCGGACCCTTTCTGGAATCAGCTTAGTGTTTACGCCGTTTGCGAGATTTCTCAGAAATAAGAAAGAAAAAGAGGAAAAGATTAAAAGTTTAGCAACTTTATGTTTCGTGGTCTGTTTTGGTAAAAAATCGCGAACTTCAGGACAGTTTTTCTTCTGGGATAGACATACACTAGGAGGGCGTTTCCATTTTCCTAACCTACATTCAGAGAGATTATTTCCTCATTTTGTCTCCTAGTGTAAAACTCAGTTAACACCCTTGCCTGCAATAAGTGACTACCCGCGAGTGGATCGCCAACCCCTACCCCCAGTGAACTAAGAGAACTCTCATGATCCTTCTGATACATGGATTCTTTCAAACTTATTGGAGGAAATTTAACTGACTTTCTTAGACGTTAACTCACACCACATCTGATTCTGGTTATTTTTTGAAACCAGTTTTCACTCTTGTTGCCCATGGTGGGGTGCAGTGACACGTTGTCCACTCATTGCATCCTCAGTCTCTCGGGTTCAAGCGATTCTCCTGCCTGAGCCTCCCAAGTAGCTAGGATTACAGGTGTGTGCCACCACGGCCTACTAATTTTGTACATTTAGTAGAGACCGGGTTTCTCCATTTTAGTCAGGCTGGTCTCGAACTCCTGACTTAAGGTAATCCAAATGCCTAGGTCTCCCAAAGTACAGGGATTACAGGCGCTAGCCACCGCGCCCAGGCGTCAGATCCTGGTTATTTTGAAAGATAAAGGAAAGAGGAGGCAGAAACTAACATTTTAAAAATCTGGACCAGATTTCAAGAATCTGGACCATCTAGACCATCCAAACCCGTCTCTATTAAAAATACAAAAAAATCAGCGGGGCGCGGTGGCGCGTGCGTGTAGTCCCAGCTACTCGGGAGGCTGAGGCAGAAGAATCGCTTGAACCCGGTAGTCGGAGGTTGCAGTGATCCAGTGAGCCGAGATCGCGCCATTGCACTTCAGCCTGGGTGAAAATAGCGAAACTCCGTCTCAACAACAACCACCAAAAACAAAAAACTCTGACATATACTACACACATTTTAGAGGTGTTATCTTCTATATCTTCTATAACACTCATTATATGTAACTTCCTGAAATTCCGTGCTTTTCTAACTCTTAAATGCCTCTTCATCTGCAAGCCGTGGTTTGCTGTCTCCTGAGATCTATGCCTGATACTCGGTGAACTCCACGAATCAGTCCCTCTCTCTCACCGGTGGACTTTGCACGTAAGGTTTCCTCTAGCTGAAAAGCTTTCTGCTTGACTTTGTCTAGTTATCTTTAGCTCCTGATTGGACTCGGGGAAAGTATCCTTTCCTTTCCTTTCCTTTCCTCCTCTCCTTTCCTTTCCTTTCCTTTCCTTTCCCTTCCTTTCCTTTCCTTTCCTTTCCTTTCCTTTCCTTTCCTTTCCTTTCCTTTCCTTTCCTTTCCTTTCCTTTCCTTTCCTTTCCTTTCCTTCCTTTCCTTTCCTCTTTCTTTCTTTCTTTCTTTCTTTCTTTCTTTCTTTCTTTCTTTCTTTCTTTTTCTTCTTTCTTTCTTTCTTTCTTTCTTTCTTTCGAGTCTTGCTCTGTCGCCCACCTACTAGAATGGCCAAACTCCAGAACACTGACAACACCAATGCTGATGAGGATATGGAGCAACAGGAACTCTCATTTATTGGTGGTGGGAATGCAAAACAGTACAGCTACTTTGGAAGACACTTTGGTGGTTTCCTACCACACCAGACATATTTTTACCATATGACCCAGCAATCACACTCCTTGGCATCTATCCAAAGGAGCTGAAAACATGTCTACGTGAATTTAAAGTGACATCTGTCAACTGATTGTATGTTTTTCTTTCGCCATGTTTAGCAGCCCCGACTGTGGCTTTGCCAAAGGAGTAAAGACTGGGAGAGGCAGAGAAATGGAGAGTGTATCAAGAGCGTGACTCCAGTATGTTCCGGATATGGAGAGGAGAAAAGACAGGAACCGGAGGGAGGAACAGGAAACAGACAATTGAGTCTCAGGGGATTGGTTCCAGCAACAAGAGCGGCGACTAGCACCAAACAAGTTTCTGATGCATAGAAAGTCAGAGAATAAGTAAAGCTGGAGACACTATCACGTCTCCCAGGAGCTCCCTGTTGAAAGGGAGAGATAAGTGTATAAAAAGTGATAAACACAAACATGGTGCCATTAACCTGCTGTGGGAACCCAAGTGAGAGAGTCAAAGAGCCTAACACAACTTCGTATAAGAGAAATGGTCTTTCCGAGGCTGTGGTGGCCGAGCGGTGAAGGCGTTGGACTCGAAATCCAATGGGGACTTCCCCACGCAGGTTCCAGTCTCGCTCACAGCGTTGCTGTTTTCTGGTTGGATTTCCAATTTGCTACTTTCAGCATTCCCCCCAGAGGTTAGCTTTCATTAGGATGGAAAGTTGTGAGTTCTAAAGTTGAGGCTTTTACAGCGCCCTTGAGGAAATGCACATCAAGGCTAGGCGCGGTGGCTCACGCCTGTAATCCCGGCACTTGTGGGAGGCCGCAGCGGATCGTTTGAGGTGAGGAGCTGGAAACCAACACGGTGAAATCCCCTCTACTAAAAATGCAAAAAAAAAAAAAAAAAAAAAAAAAAAAAAAAAAAAAAAAAAAAAAAAAAAAAAAAAAAAAAAAAAAAAAAAAAAAAAAAAAAAAAAATTAGCTGAGCGTAGCGGCACGTGCCTGTAGTCCCAGCTAATCGGGAGCCTGAGGCAGGAAAATCGCTTGAACCTGCGAGGCAGAGTTTGCAGAGATCGCGCCACTGCATTCCAGCCTGGGCGATAGAGTGAGACTCTGTCTCAAAGAAAAAGAAAATACTGGTTGTCTTACATCTAATCAAAATGGCAAAGACAAGACACATGCAACGCGGAGAATAAGAGGAATACAATTTCACTTTTAGATTAATGGTATGTCAGCTTTCTTAAAGCATTCTCAGGCGCCAAACTTTATTATTTGTCCTGATCTGACAGCTGGTGGAAGCCAAAAAGTTTAGGGTAACAATATGCATTAGCTGCTCTTCAAAGCGTTTTGTATAAACAAGGAGATAGAGGCACAAAGAAGATATATTTTGGCTTCTGACCTCCTCCTCCTCCTCTTGCTCCTCCTCCTCTTCTCCTTTTGAGAAGGAGTTTCGCTCTTGTTGCCCAGGCTGGAGTGCAATGGCACGATCTCGGCTCACCGCAACCTCCGCCTCCCAGGTTCCAGCGATTCTCCTGCCTCAGCCTCCCAAGTAGCTGGAATTACAGGCATGCGCCACCACGCCCATTTTTGTATTTTTAGCAGAGACGGGGGTTTCACCATGTTGGCCAGGCTGGTCTTGAACTCTTGACATTGTGATCCACCCGCCTCGGCCTCACAGAGAGCTGGGATTACAGGCGTGAGCCACCGCGCCTTGCATGACCTCCTTCTTAAACCCTTATGAAACGTATAAGCACTTCTTCATTTTCCACGACTTTGCCTACTTTGAACAGCTTTGCAAGTAAAGTTCCTAGTTTCTAAGTTTCTATGTCAAATGTGATTCTTAAAAACGTGTACTTTCCTGAATTCTTGACTCCTTGTTAAATTTGAGTGTCCTTATCTGCTACTTTGAGTTATAATACCATTTTACAATAGATTTATCCAAAGTGAGTGGGAACTTGTTTTTTCCTTTTGGACAAGAAGAGGAGAAAACTATGACTAATGCCTCCAGAAATGTATAACAAAGCACTTTATTTTTTTTCAATATGGAAATTTAAAATAATACAGATTGCTCATTACTGATCCACATACATCATTAGTGCCCAATGTAGGTATATAAAAAATGAAATTCAGGTAAAAGCAGCTGATTGGCCTGAAAAATAAGTAACAGAAAGCTCAAAAGTAGGCACATGCAGCAAAGAGAAGGTAGAAACCGCAACTGTGTTTGAAGGAAACACAGTGCTTTGAAGGAAAGACATTCATCTTAGCACATATATAATGTTTCCAAGATGAAAAGTGCTCATTATTTTCAATAATGACAATGTGAATGTCTGTTATGTAAACAAACCACAAAAGAAAACATGCATTCCTAGAATTCATGTGGTTTGGGGTTTCAATCCCTACCTAAATAAACAGACAATGATTTTTTTCTGGCGCCAGTAATACAATACAGTATAGTTATGAAATCAGTAACATTTAGGACAATCAGACGGGCGCGGGCCAGTGGCGCAATGGATAACGCGTCTGACTACGGATCAGAAGATTCTAGGTTCGACTCCTGGCTGGCTCGGTGGTGCTCACCCTTTTCCTTCTTGAAAGCCATATTGACAATCCTGTAAATACAGTTTTCCAGAGTAGCGCTGTCATTTGAATGTGGAAGAGACAAGCGTCAAAGGAACCAAATCTACAAGGTTTTATTTCTACTTTTCGTCTTTTTCAATGTGAGAAAGGAGGTGGCTGAAAAAGACTATTTAGAAAGAAGGCTTTAAAATCAAAGAAGCTTAAAACATTTTTTTTTTTTCCCCAGGTGAATCTCCTTCATTAGTATTTTTTCCCCTCACTCTTGGCCCTCTGAGGCACACGCAGCTCTCTCCCTGGGCATGACTACTGTCAAAAAGAAAGGGGACATCTGAAGAAAGGTTGAATCAATAAAGGCAGGGCTGTGGGGATGCAGGATGCAAGCTGCCCTTTTCCTCAGCTGGGCTCCTACACAGAGCTCAGCCCTGAGGTCGACCAACCCAACTCAGCCTCAATATCGCCCCTCTACCCCAACTCCCATCCCCCACCCCCGCCACGGGCCGCTTCCCTTCCTCCCAGGTCCCCACCACTTTTCCTCCGCCTTGCCATCCTCGAGAAATAGGAGACAGGAGAATCGCCGGGTGGGGAGCGGTGGGGGTGGGGGGGGAGAGAGAAAGAGAGAGAGAGAGAGAGAGACAGGCATTCCAGAAGAAGACGGTGGCAGCTTTCGGGCGGTGTCTGAACAAACTGACCTCCTTTCTCAGCGACGAGTAAGATGGTGGAGGAGAGAGAGGCTGGGAGGCAACCACAGTCCAGCGGGGGAACATTCCTCAAACTAAACCAAAAGATCATCTTACTATGTGGCTCGATGTTTGAATGTACAGCTTGAATCTTCGCTCTGCTTGTCAGGTGAGTTTACGAAGTTGTCAGTGGCACTGTCCGGGGCACCGCGGGTGAACGAACGAAACCACAAACCTGGTAGTCCAGGTGTGCTGGGTTGCGGACAGGTTGTACCGAGAACGGGCAATTCTTAAAACACCGCATTCACTGCCATGCTCTTTAAGCTAAAGGAGAGAGATTTTCCGTGAGAACCAGTGGCAGCCTCACGTGGAGTGGGCATTTCTTTGCCTTGGAAACTGCCTGGGATCAGAAAAAAAGAATGACGCACAGTCGTTACGGGGAACAAAACCTTTCATCTTGCTACTATGTTAGTACCACTCTCACCAAATCACTGGCCACGCTGAGCCTGCTTCCCTTTCCCTGCTGAAACGCGTTTAAAGCGTCAAAATAATATTGCCTCCTTTTGAATGTTGAGAATGGAAAAAGTATATATTACCTCCTAAGATTTCACTGAAAACTAAGCAGGCAAATGTCATCTCTCTCCTTAACTCCCCATTCCCTTAAACACACCCACCTAGCTGCCACACCACTCCTACCCGATTTTCTTCAGCGCATCCTTCCTAGTACTTGTATCTTTCGTTGTTGTTGTTTTTTTGTTTGTTTTGAGACGGAGTTTCACTCTTGTTGCCCAGGCTGGAGTGCAATGGCGCGATCTCAGCTCAGCGCTACCTCTGCCTTCCGGGTTCAAGCGATTCTCCTGCTTCAGCCTGCGGCGTAGCTGGGATTACAGGCACCCGCCTGGCTAATTTTGTATTTTCAGTAGAGATGAGATGGGGTTTCTCCACGTTGGTCAGGCTGGTCTCTAACTCCCTACTTCAGGTGATCTGCCCGCCTCGGCCTCCCAAAGTGTTGGGATTACAGGCGTGAGCCACCGCGCCGGGCCGTATATTTTTGTTGTTGTTGTTTGTTTATTTTGAGACAGAGTCTTGCTCTGTTGCCCAGGCTAGAGTGCAGTGGCATGATCTCGGCTCGCTGCAACCTCCGCCGATTCAATCGATTCTTCTGCCTCCCCTTCCAGAGTAGCTAGGATTAGAGGCACGAGCCACCAGACCCGGTTAATTTTTGTATTTTTAGTAGATACTGGGTTTCACCATGTTGGTCACGCTGGTCTCCGACTTCTGACCTCAGATGATCCTCCCAACTCCCAAAGTGCTGGGATTACAGGCTTTCGCCACCGTGCCCGGCCTGTTCTTTTTATTTTTTATAGTAAAGGTAAACAAAAGTAAACAGCCTCCTCGCTTGTTGCCTTAATTTTGGATCCAGAGCAGCAGTGATATAAGATAAATCTTTCCTGACCGTCTTATCCAGTGGCCCGTACGGGGATCGAACCCGCGACCTTGGCGTTATTAGCACCACGCTCTAACCAACTGAGCTAACCGGCCACGTACCGCCAATACCGTTTTAAAGGAAAACATATATAAATTCATTGACATTTTTGTTTTTCTAAAACAGAACTCTTTTCCTTCTTACCCCTTTCAAAAGAGACATTTATGAGTATATTCACCGATTTTAACAAGGAAGTTCAAACTATTTTGACTCTGATTCAGACTAGAAAATCCACCGAGAAATTTTTGACAGAGGATGTGGAATAGGATTTTCAGTGGTGAGTGAAAAGAATCTCCTCTTTTTATTTAATTTTTGTTGTTGTTAGACAACTATATATATTTGAACGTCACTGCTCCTTGAAGAGCACGGCTAACGCGAAGGCAGTATGAGAGTCGGCAGCCTTCTCTTTTTAGAGGCATGTCAGTGTACTGGATCGCAAGTTGCAAACTTCTCTTTAGTGACTTGTAACTTACGGACCTGTTGTTTTCAAATTGATTCAAGACAATGCCGCCGAAAGGAAGGCGAATTGGGTTGACGGAAGGAGCCGCGCCTTCTCAGTGTCTCTGGAGTCGCAAACATAAGCATTGATGTCATCGGCGAAGATATCCAGGGGTGGAAACTGAGGTAGCCCAACAGTACCAGAATCACACAGTAAATCTGTTATGTTTTTGAGGGTGGTAGAAGAGGACTACAGAGGTTTGCAGAAGGGCAAGATTGTCGTGGCACCCCGCTAAATATTGTCTCATTTAACAGCACTTGCTGTGTGTCTCTCTTGGGAACTGAAGGATTTCGGTCCTGGTTGAAGACGCCAGAATAGGTTAGATGTGCTCCTTTCATCCTTGGTCAGGCTAGTGGTTTTATCACCTGGAGACAAGTTGAAAGACATCTCGGCTTCAGGAACTATCTCTCTACATAAGCCTGGAGTTTCCTTCGTGTTTTGGGAACTTTCAAGCTCACTGACGCCTACAAAACTTTTAACAAATATATTAACAGTTAAATGAATCAGCAAGTAACGATTTTGTTGATTCTAAAACTGACGATGGCGCGAGGAAAAAGTGTTGGAATTCTAGTGTTACTCTTAATATATTCCACTACGGACGGAGACGCGCTGTGTCGCCCAGGCTGGAGGGCTGTGGCGCCATCTCGCCTCGCTGCAGCCTCCGTCTCCCGGGACCACCAGGTGCTTCGATGTTTTATTGCTCTTGTCTTCAGGATAAGAGCTCTTATCCTGGTTGTCAAGAACTGAGGATTCTACTTGCTGAAAAATCACACGAAAGGAAACTCTCTGATACAGTTCCTGCAGTCACACATCCTCTTCACCCGTCTCAGAGAATTACATTCCGTCTTTTGAGGACCCGTCTTGCACATTGCCACAGGTGTTTACAGACCTCCGACGTTCACATATGAAGGCATAGCCAGGGAATGAATTTGTTATATATGACATCAACGCCGGAAGGATGGCCCCTTTTTCCTCCTTCGGACAAATCTAATCTAACGGCTAATCTAACGTTCCTGGACTCTGTCCCAAGGCTTGTGGGCAGGCAGAGCTCTCTACGCTGTCCCGACTCTAACAGCCAAAGCCTGAGCACTCGCTCTTTCGTTTGTAACCAAAACCAAATACTATTGGAGAAAATCTGCACCTAGGACTAGAGGAATGGTACTTTTTGCTAGTAACACCTAAGAAATAAATCTGTTCTTCTCACCCCACCCCCACCTTCAATTGTAGTTCCCGATACGGTCAAGGTCCCAAATCCAAAAACCGTATTACGCTTTATCTTCCTTTAAATGAAATATTATGTGTTAACGTTACCAGCAGTAATTCCAGACAAAAGGTTCAGTACAAGGCTTTCTGTCCTTCCTTAGCCGTACACATGGTGTAAAATGATGATCAAATCTCCCTTGATCTTAGATCCTAAGTATCCCTATATCCTCAGAGACAACTGAATTTCTTACTGTATCTTCCCTAAAATAATCTATGCATAACCAAGCGTGTCATTAATATATTCACCTATATTATTGGCAATACACAGCAGAACATCTGCTACAAGTGTCTTGTAAGATAATTTCTTTTCTTTTTTCTTTCTTTTTTTTTTTTTTGAGACGGAGTCTTGTTCTGCCCGGGCTGGAGTGCAGTAGCATGATCTCGGCTCACTTCAGCCTCCGCCTCCCGGGTTCAAGCGATTCGCCTGCCTCAGCCTTCCAAGCAGCTGGGATTACAGGTGCACACCACCAGGCCCGGCTAATTTTTGTATTTTTAGTAGAGACGGAATTTCACGATGTTGTCCAGGCTGGTATCGGACTCCCGACCTCAGGTGATCCGCCCGCCTCAGCCTCCCAAAGTGCTGGGATTACAGGCGTGAGCCACAGCTCCCGGCGTTGTAAGATAATTTCAAAATATTTATGTTATATTCCAGTTTAGGTTATTTTAATTATGTAACACTGCCTCAGGAAAAACACTGAATCAATGCCTACAAAGCCAGCTACTCAGGAGGCTGAGGTAGGAGAATTGCTTGAACCCGGGAGGCGGAGGTTGCAGTGAGCCGAGATTGTGCCACTGCATTCCAGCCTGGACGAAAGACCAAGACTCTGTCTCCAAAAAAATGTGCTTATGCCCCGATTCTTGAGTATTTAATAACATGTGACTGCACACTTATGAGCTAGTGAATAAACTTGCTTTTTTTCCCTCAAAGAATTACTGAAATCTGTGGAGGAGTACACGTTTATGGGCATGGAACTGCGTTTTTTGAAGTGACTTACAAGAGCCTTTTTCGTCATAAGGGCAAATGAATGTATAATGTCACTGTGTACTTACATATTAGTAGATGGCTGTCATTTCGTTCGAGGACAGTTCACAGTTAAAACGGCCGGGTGTTAATTTAGCAAGGTCGACATGTACAAAAGAATCCCAAAACAGCTGCCGAAACCCGGGATTGAACCAGGGACCTTTAGATCTTCAGTCTAACGCTCTCCCAACTGAGCTATTTCGGCTACCTCCTGTAATTTTTTTTTTTTTATAAGTTCTTTTCAAATCACCCTTCGCGAATACCCTCCTAGTTTTCTTTCTGGGTGCCGCATTTCAGAGAAAATAAAACAAATATGGTTCCTTAGAATATTAATTGGATGGGCATAGGGATTTGGTGATTCCAAACTTCCTGCTGAAATGGGATGCTTCCCAGAATTGAAGACACCACCATCTGGGATAATTTCTGATTTGGCACCCAAATCTTTTATTCTTTCAGTTCTGTTCTATTAGAGTTCTATAAATTACATAAACTACATAAATCTTAAATGTACAGCTTGATAAATTTTACAAATTTATATTTCTGTTTGGAAACCAAAATCGGCTTTCTCCTGCCCCTCTCATTTCGCACCCTTGCAAAGTTAACCACTGTTCTGAATGCTTTCATCACGTGCAGTCATTAAAAACAAAACAAAACAAAAACCTTTATATACATTGACTCAAATAGAATCTGCTTCTTTAAAAAATCTGAAAGAGCCTTTGAAAGCTCACATAAATGATGGAAGTATTCATCTTTTTTTTTTTTTTTGGAGACAGTCTTGCTCTTGTTGCTCAGGCTGGAGTGTAATGGCGCGATCTCGGCTCACCACAACATCGGCCTCCTGGGTTCAAGGAATCCTCCTGCCTCAGCCTCCTGAGTGTTATTGCACCACTGCACTCCAGCTTGGGCTACAGAGTGAGACTGTGTCTCAAAAACAAACAAACAAACAAATAATATCGATGCAGTATTGAGACTAGCTAAAGTTCATAGTTTACATTAAGGTTTATTTACTCTTTGTATTATACAAATCTATGCATTTTGACCAACATATAACATCATTTATTCACCACTACAGTAGTCCCAGCCTATGTTCCACCTGTCTGCACCTCCTCTTCCCCAACTCCTTGGCAGCCACTGATCTTTCTTACTATCTCTATAACCTTTTCCTGAATATCAACTAGTTGGAAGTTTACAGTATTTAGCCTTTTCAGACTGTCTTCTTTCATTTAACAACATGCATGTAAAGTTCCTGTACGTCTTTTAATGACTTTATGGCTGACTTCTTTTTGTCACTGGACAATATTTCATTGTATAGGTATCCCACAGTTTGGTCATCTATTCATCTATTGAAGGACATCTCGGTTGCTTCCAAGTTTTGAAAAATTATGAATAAAGTTGTTATAAACACTCATGTGCAGGTTTTTTGTGGACTTAAGCTTTTTAATTCTTTGGGTAAACATTAAGGAGTGCAATTGCTGAAGTTTATGGTGAAAGTATGTTTAGCTTTTTAAGAAACTGCCAAATTGTTTTTCAAGCAGGTGGTACCGTTTTGCATTTCGATGAGCAGCGAATGAGAGTTGGTATTGCCCCACACCCTCAGCAGCAGTTGGCCTCGGCAGTGTTCTGGATTGTGGCCATTTGAATAGGTACGCTGTGTTATTTCATTTTTTAAAATTTGAATTTCCCTGAACACGTACTATGGAGCATCTTTTCACATGCGTATTAATCATCGTTGGTGAAGCGACTGTTAAGGTCTTTGGCCGTTTTTTCACGGGGTTGTGTTCTTACTGACGAGTTTTAAGAACTCTGTGTATTCTGAATAACAGTACTTTCTGCATGTATTTCCCAGTGTGTGGCTTGTCTTTTCACTGTCTTGATGTTACGGTGTTTTTGATCACTAGCACCTCTTTTTGGCTCTTTCTTAGTATTTCCGTCTCTCCACTTACACTGCTCATGTGTTCTTACATGCCGTCATCTTATTCTCAGCATATTAATCACTTGTTTCAAATTCCTGGTCTGAGAATTCCAACATCCGTGTCATATCTGAGTCTGGTTCTGATGCTTGCTTGGTCTCTTTAAACTTTTATTTTGCATTGTTACTTTTTTCTTGATAGCAGGATATGCTATACTGGGTAAAGTGATCTGCTATGAGCAGCACTTTAGTAAAGTGATGGCAAGGTGTGAGTGAGACAGCATTCTGCAGTCCCGCAAGTAGGGCTCAGTCTGTTAGTGACCCTGTGTCTCTGGACTGTGAACTTTGAACACGCTTCCTAGGTTTCCCCCACTTTAGATGGGACTGGATGGCTAGACTGAGCTGGAGTTGGTTATTTCCCTTCCCACAGATCTATGGGGCTCTTGATAAAACCCCAGCAGGTTAGGCTGAGGTTAAATAGTTTCTCCTGAGGGCAGACCTTGTTAAGAAGAACAAAATGCTCTGATCTATTGCAATCTGCTTCTTGCTCACCGCTGCCGGAAGCAGAGGAATTTTTTCTCCTTCATTGTGAGAACCTAGTTGAGCTCGTGAGATAAAATTCACAAATTTGTAGCTGCAGATTTTTTCCCTAAGATTTGTCCACAGAAAGCCTTGAGCAGTGGCTTAGTTACAGCTCAGGTGTCCCTGCTCCAGCACTGACTCACGAGGAGGATTTTGCTCTGTGGGTTTCTGCTGTGCTAAGTTGTGGTTCTCTGTATTCGCCTTTCTGTCTCTCCGATTTCGGGGTCAGTGGTTTGCCCTGTGACCTCACAGGGAGTATGGAAAACCTGCAGCCGTGAGTGTGGATTTTCCTATTTTTAGTTCTATCGTGGTTGCGTTGTTACTGTTTTTCTTTTCACTGTTTGGTACCTGTGAATCATCAGGTTTTCTTAACTTTTAATTTTGAAATTATTATAGATTAACAAGGAGTTAGAAAGAAAGTAGAGAACTCCAGTGACAATGTAGACAGCTTTTCAAAGAACAAACTTCTGGTTTTATTGAATTGTCTGTATAGTTTTCAGCCTGCCTTTTCTGATGGCCTGCCTTTTATGACTGCCTGCCCTGTGGATTTAGCACTTCCTAACCAGTACTAAGTCCGTAAGCCCATTAATTCTTCATTAATCAGTGTCTTTTGTGCACCTCTCTCCCAATCTCTCCCTCTCTCTCCCTCTCCCCCCCTCCCTCTTTCTCTCTCCCTTTCTCACTTCCACTGCCTGCATCTTACACACAAACACACACGCACCCCTTGATGAGTCCACACAAAATGAACACACCTGGGAAACCAGAGAGCATTTCTAGTTCCTTTTCAGTTACTACCCACTCTCCCCAGAGGGAAGCACTATTGTGACGTCTGGTTGCACAGGGGAATCCTTTATTTTTTTTCTTTTTTTTTTTTTTAGACGAAGTCTCACTCTTGTCCCCCAGGCTGGAGTGCAATGGTGTGATCTTGGCTCACTGCAACTTCTGCCTCCGGGATTCAAGCGATTCTCCTGCCTCAGCCTCCCGAGTAGCTGGGATTACAGGCACCTGCCGCCACGCCCAGCTAATATTCGTATTTTTAGTAGAGACGGGGGTTTCACGTCTTGGCCAGGCTGATCTCAGTTGATCCTCCTGCTTGGGCCTTTGCAAAGTGCTGGGATTACAGGCATGTGCCACCTCGCCTGGTGACCAGGGGAATCTTAACTGCTTTATAATTTAAATCAGTAGAGCCACAGAGTACGTCCTTTTCTGTCTAGTTTATTCTAGTCAACATCTCTGTGAGACTCATCCACATAGTTGTAGATTGCTCATTCTTGTTGCAATAGATTATTTCATGTGAATTAATTCATGCATCTGCTGATGGGCACTTGGGAAGATGGATTGTCTTGCCCTAGGTGCCTCAATTCTAGCTCCCACAGACAGGAGTGTTTCTGTAGTGTAGTGGTTATCACGTTCGCCTAACATGCGAAAGGTTCCTGGTTCAAAACCAGGCGGAAACAAGTGTTTACCTTTTTTCTTACATTTTGTTTCTGAGAGTCTCCATTCGAACCAGATAGAATCTTTGTGTATGGTCAAGCACCTAAATGAAAGGATCTCATATCCTCCGTTTTTTTTATTTGAGCCACCTCAGGAACATTTATGCTCCTTTCTTGGTCCTGAGCCACAGTGAAGTACACATTGCCCCATCTTCCCAAGCCCCATCATGTTGCTGTCCCAGTCCCCTCCCCTATGCTCTGCATGGCCTGTAGGTTCTAGGGCCCAATGGTGTCAACTCCAGCAGGCTCTCATGGTGCAGGACCCCATCTATACTGTGCAGGTGAGATTGGCTTCCTTGACGTCTCCAGAGCCAGTTGTGTGGGTTCTTCAGAAAGCAATTTTCCTCAGGGGTTTCTAAAAATAAGCAATGCTTACGACACAGGCCCAAGAGAAAAACAGAAAAAGAGAAACAGGGCTGCACTTTGAGGCAAGTGAAGAATTAATATTCTGTTGTCTGCCTTTTACCCCTAAGTGCAGAGAGAAGTTTTCACAAAATAGGTAAATGGCAATTTCATGTGGATATTTATAAGCTGTCAAGTGTTTAAAAAAAAAAAAAAAAAAAAAAGGCTGGGCATGGTGGCTCAGACCTGTAATCCCAGCACTTTGGGAGCTTGAGGCAGGCGGATCACTTGAGGTAAAGAGTTCAAGACCAGCCTGGCCAACATGGCGACAGATTGTCTCTATTAAAAATCAAACAAATAAATAAATAGATACTGGCCTGGCCTCTGTGAGTACTCAATGCCAGAAGTTTGCATTGGTAATATGCACTAATCAACTGAACTGATCAGTAACCAAAAAACTGATTTCTTTCTTCAACTTAAGAGTGTGCTACGAGAGGCGAGGTGGCTCAGGCCTGTAATCTTATCACTCTGGGAGGCCAAGGTGGGTGGATTACTTGAGCTCAGGAGTTTGAAACCAGTCTGGCCAACATGTTAAAATCCCTTCTCTACAAAAATACAAAAATTAGCTGGGCATGGTGGCACACATCTGTAGTCCCAGCTACTTGGGAGGCTGAGGCACAATAATTACTTGAACCTGGGAGGAGGAAGTCTCCAGCGTGTGTGGGGCTAAGGGCCCTACAGGGTCGTGGGCTGTCCCTTATGCTGTGCTGAGGTGCAGGATCCGATAAATAAAGAGACAGGACACAGAAGGAGAAGGAAAACACACCTGGGCTCAGGGAGGCTGCACCACCTATAAGTGGAGACAGGCAAGGCCCTGAATGTCCAGAAGGGTCTATATTTATTGTGTATAGGTTAGGGGGCAGGGTAGTGAGTGAAGTCATCTTTAAGGATAGTGATAGGGTCGTGAGCAATAAAACAAGAGGTCCACCCCCATTAGGTCACCTAGGCTAGGAGGCGGACAGTGTGCAGTGAAGGGTTCATTCCCATTAGGTCATCGAGGCAAGGAAGTGGGCCGTGCACAGTGAAGAGGGTGCAGTGTGCAATACCTCTATCTATGCGCATGCTACTCCTAAGAATCTACAGGAGGACGCTTAAGTCACACAGCAGTGACAGAGCTGTCAGGATCTACCCCCACCCGCTGGCAGCTTCCAGTGAGTTCTATAGGAGGATGCTTTTCGAGCAGCACAGTAACAAGAGCTGATAAAGTTCACAGTCACCAAGGTGCGATTATCTGGAGGGGTTTGAGCCCTCGGATGCTTGAGAGATTGCCGGTCTGAGGGCAGCTCTCCACAAGAACCGGAGCAAGGTCCTACAACTCCTTTATCAAGAGGAGTGTCTCTTGTCCCAAGCCTGCCATACAGCGGGTATCTTTACGATACTGAACGCTGTGCCTGGGCCATGGATTCTTGTCCTGGTATAACTGTTTTCTGCTTTGGGGGGCCGACTAGGTTTTCCTTGCCACCACCCTCAGCAAACAATATGATGTATCACACATGTCAGAATTTGCTCTCAACAAGCTGGAGTCCTGACAGGCCCCGGGAGGTGAGGTTGAAAGTGTGACCCATGAGGAGGTGCATTATGCTTGAAAAGAACTGTTTGAGTTCTCTAACTTACATAAACAGCAATCTGGAGAACAGGCATGGGAATGGATACCAAGAGTGTGGGATAATAATGGAAAGAACATAGAGTTGGATCAGGCCAAATTTATTGATTGGGGCTCACTAAGTAGTAGGGACTCTGCTTGTAATGTTGCAGCTCAGGAAGTTAAAACAAAGGTTCTAATGGTTTATTTGCTTGGTTAACTGAAATATGAATTCAAAGACGGCCCACTATGAGTGCGCTGGAAATGCCTGATCTCCCTCGGTTTAATGTAGAGGAAGGGATCCGTGGTGGAGTGGATGAGTCACATTAGATCTACTCATGCCAGCTGGGAGGGTCCAGAAGATATATCCTTGACCATGGTTTGCAAAACGGATTTGTGAGGGCAGCACCTGCATCTTTGAAGAGCCCTGTAATTGCTCTTCTCTGTATGTCAGATCTAACAGAGGGAATGCAGTCAACTACAAAATTTAAATACAATGGGAATAATTGGATGCTGAGGTGGCAGGGGCCAAGTGGTGGCCCTCAACTGTCAAAGGCAAGGTGGGCATAGCTACTGTAATGGACAGCAGAGTCAGAGCAGCTGTAAAAATAGTCTGACTGATGTAGAGCTCTGGCACTGGCTAATTAATCACGGTGGTCCTACAAGTGAAATTGATAGGAAGCCTACCGCGTTTCTACTTAATTTATACAAGCAGAAAACTTCTAAGTTGAATGGATGAAAGATAAATTTGAAGTATAAAAACAGAATCATGGCCCCTCAGTCAATTTCCAGACCTGAGCCAGTTTATAGGCCCAGAACCCCTTGAATGAAGGGAGGCCAGGTCCCCTGGAGGAAGGACTCTACTACGTTACTTATAATTTATGCAGTGACTCTTTCTCTTGTCTTTCCCCAAGGAGACCTCTGACCTTTTACCAGGTAACTGTGCACTGGGGAAAGGGGAATGATCGGACATTTTAGGGACCACTGGACACTGGCTCTGAGCTGGCATTGATTCCAGAGTACCCAAAATGTCACTGTGCTCCTCCAGTTAAAGTAGGGACTTGGCTGGGCACAGTGGCTCACACCTGTAATTCCAGCACTTTGGGAGGCTGAGGTGGGCGAATCACGAGGTCAGGTGATCGAGACCATCCTGGCCAACATGATGACACCCCGTCTCTACTAAAAATACAAAAATTGGCTGGACATTGTGACACATGACTGTAATCCTAGCTACTGGGTAGGCTGAGGCAGGAGAATCGCTTGAACCCGGGAGGTGCAGGTTGTGATGAACCATGATCACCCCACTGCACTCTAGCGTGGTAACAGAGGGAGACTCTCTCTCAAAAAATAAATGAATAAATGAATAAATAAATAAATAAGTAAGTAAAGTAGGGTCTTATGGAGGCCAGATAATTATTGAAGTTTTAACTCGAATCCAACTTACAGTGGGTCCCCTGACTTATCCTGTGGTAATTTTCCCAGTGCCAGAATGCATAATTGGCATAGACATACTTAGCAGCTGGCAGAACCCCCACATTGGCTCCCTAACTGTTAGAGTGAGGGCTATGATGGTGGGAATGACCAACTGGAAGCTGTCAGAGCTGCCTCCACCTAGAAAAATAGCAAATCAAAAAGAATATCGCATCTCTGGAGGGATGGAGATTAGTGCCACCATGAAGGACTTGAAAGATGCCGGGGTGCTGATTCCTACCACATCCCTGTTCAGCTCTCTCATTTGGCCTGTGCAGAAGACAGATGGATGTTGGAGAATGACAGTGGATTATCGTAAGCTTAACCAAGTGGTGACTCCAATTGCAACTGCTGGCCAGATGTGGTTTGATTGCTTGAGCAAATTAACACATCTCCTAGTACCTGGTATGCAGCCACTGACTTGGCAGATACCTTTTTCTCCATTCCTGTCTATAAGGCCCACCAGAAGCAATTTGCTTTCGGCTGGAAAGGCCAGCAATATACCTTTACTGTCTTACCTCAGGGGCATATCAACTCTCGAGCTTTGTGTCATGATCTTACTCGGAGAGACGCTGATTGCTTTTCACTTCTGCAAGATACCACACTGGTCGATTACATTGATGACATTATACTGACTGGATCCAGTGAGCAAGAAGCAGCAAACACACTGGACTTATTAGTGAGACATTCGTGCACCAGAGGACGGGAAACAAATCCGACTAAAATTCAGGAACTTCTACCTCAGTAAAATTTCTACGAGTCCAGTGGTGTAGGGTCTACTGAGATATCCCTTCTAAAAAAAAAAAAAAGAATCCTTAGAAAACTGCATTGCTGCTTCCTATTTTGAACAACTCCCCAGAAGTTGGTATAATCTAAGTCAGTGCAAAGTTCTAAAATCAAGCCATGGAAACTGGGGTAGCCACAGTCCTTGACTGGTCAGAGACTCATAAAGGAAACAAGAAAGCCACTAGTGACACTTCTTTTGTGCCTCTGGCAATTTTATTTTCATACTGTGTCTTTAAAATCATGTGGTCATGGTCTTAACTAATATGTATGTAACATCATGTACTGTATTCACTTTTCAAATATTATCAAAGAGACTCTTCTGTTGAAAATATCCCGAAGCAATCTGTTTTCTAGCTATGATTCTGGGGCCATAACCACATCCAGACCTTTGCATTTGCCTTTGTCTCTGCTTGGACCTGTCTTTTACCTCAAATTTCCTACACTTTGTACCTTATTTCCTGAAGGCCTTTGCTTTAATGTCACTTGTCACTTGCTTAGAGAGGTCTTCTATGATGATCCTATACAAAATGGCATCCCAGTACATATCCTGGTATCCTCTATACTGCTTGCCACATATTTTTATTTTTCTCTATAGAACTTATCACCACCTTGTCTAATTATATATTTATCTTAGTTGTTTATTTTTTTATCTCTTCCTGTTATGTTATAACTTAGGTTTCAGAGATAGGGGCTTTCTTTTCCCCCTACTATAATCTCAGCACTTAGAAGGGATGTGGTGAAAAGTAGGCATTGCATATTTGGTGATTTTATTTTTCTTGTGTTTTTAGACAAAGTCTTGTTCTGTTGCCCACTTGGTCACAACTCACTGCAGCCTCAAACTCCTGGGCTCAGGCTATCCTCGCACTGCAGCCTTCCATAACGTTGGGTTACAGGTGTGAGACACTGTGCCTGGCCCTACATATCCACTGAATGATTGCATTGAGATAAAGAGCACAAGAGGGAGAGTGGATTTGAAGTTGATAATATTCCCATGTATTGATGTTACAGACCTGTGATAATTTCCAGTCAGAAATGTCCAGTGGTTAATAGCATTCATGGCTCTGTATTCAAATGAGAAGTCTCAGAAGAAAGTAATGCTATAGGCATCACTATTTACAGAGTTGGTCTAATCAAGAGAATAAATACAATACAAAGAATATGTGATAGTTACTCTTACGGGTCACACTGACTTGGTTAGGGATGCCCAGAAAGCGGGTACAACAATGTTTCCATGCAAGTGTTTGTGAAAGAGATTAGCATTTGAATCAGTAGGCTGAGTAAAGAAGGTCCATTTTCATCCATGTGGGCAGGCATCATCCAGTCTGTGAATGGCCACAGACAGAAAAAAAAAAAAAAAATAGGGGAGGAAAAGTACATTTGCTTTCTCTTCTGGAGCAGGAAGAGCCATCTTTTCCTCTGTTGGACATCAGAGCTCCACATTCTTGGGCCTTCAGATTCTGGGACTTGCATCAGTGATCACTTCACCTCCCTTGTCAGGCCTTCAGACTCAGCCTGAATTATATTACTGGCTTTCCTGTTCTTCAGTGTGCAGACAGTACATTGTGGAGCTTGTTGGCCTCATAATCATGTGTGCCAATTCCCATAATAAATAATTACATATATCTGTATATATTTTGCTGGTTTCTTTCTCTCGAGAACACTTACTAATGCAGAGTTTAGTAACAAGACTGGTTCTACAGAAATGATTTTTTTTTTTTTTTTTTTTTTTTAGAGATGAGGATCTCACTATGTTGCTCAGGCTGGATTTTCTCCTGGCTCAAATGATACCTCCCAAGTAGCTGGAACCACCATGCCTGGCTCGAGAAACACGTCTGAATTAACACACAGAATTTTAAGAATGAGGAAACACATAGAATTTTAAGGATGAATTTACTGAATTGGTTTTTGAATTTCTGGAATTAGCCCTGTAATCTGATCAGACTTAAAGATGCTAAGGACTCTATTTCCAGGTGTAAAGAGAACACTAATAGTCAACAGCATATGTTGTGTATAGAAATACGCACATATCTGCATTAGATATGTTAAATTTAGCCTAAAGCTTTCTTCTTACATATACTAAGTTTGACCTAAAGGTTTCTCCATACGCAGTGAACTGTAACCTAACTGAATGTATCAACAGGCTGTAACCTATCTTTGAACCCATCATTGAGTTTCAGCCAATCACAGGCAGCCAAGTATTCTGACCATGTTAGAATAAGGCAAACACCAACCTGTAACCGATCCAGCTGATTCTGTACCTCACTGCTATTTTTGTGTACCTCGCTTTCCTTTTTCTGTCCATGAGTCTTTGACCATGTAGCACCACCAGAGTTTTTCTGAATCTTTTCTGGTTCAAGAGCTGCCTAATTCATGAATCTTTCTTTGCTCAATTAAACTCTGTTAAATTCAGTCTGTCTGAGTTTTTTTGGGGGGTAGGGAAGAGGGAGACAGAGTCTCGCTCTATTGTGCCGGCTGAAGTGCAGTGGCACAGTTTTGGCTTGCTGCAGCCTCTGCCTCTTGGGTTCAACCGATTCTCATGCCTCAGCCTCCCGAGTAGCTGGGATTACAGGCATGCACCACCATGCCTGGCCAATTTTTGTATTTTTAGTAGAGATGGGGTTTTGTCATGTTGATCAGCCTGGTCTTGAACTCTGACCTCAGGTGATCCCCTTACTTCAGCCTCCCAAAGTGTTGGGATTACAGGCGTGAGCCACCGCACCCAGCCTAAGGTTTTTCTTTTAACAGCTACTCCTAATCAGTCACTTATATAAATCAAGGAACTAAGTAACTCTGCATAAATAATACTTTTGAACATTTTTGGAAAACTAAGGAATATAATATCTTCGCTCATTGCTTCTATTGCCACCCAGCAAAATGGTGAAAGAAAAAAATAAGCTCAGGAATTTAAAGTCTCAGTTCAAGCACCACAATAAACGACCTGAGAGCTTTTCAGTATCCCCTTAGGGAGAGTCTTATTTCCTACAGTTGTGGGAGTGAAATTGCTGAAAATCAAACACAAGTCACAATCCTGTAATTGGCTAAATTATAATACATTTGAACAACCAGCCTCACAGGGTGTCTACTGTTAAAGTGAGGACATGGATTGGGGAAAAAATGAGATTCTGTAAATTGGGATGGGAATGTGTAGTAAGTTGGGATGGAATTGTGTGGAAAGATCCCAGTGAAGCTGCGGACATTGAGCTTTCCTAGATTCTGATGAGTTTTCTTTGTAGGTGCAAAAGGTCTCCTCACCCCAGTGGTATCAGCCTGTCTACCTCTGTCTGGGGGGATGCGCCCTGCATTGCCTGAGGAAACAGTAATGGCCTCCCTTGAGGTAAGTGCCATACAAGATACTGCTGAAGACCTATAACTACACGAAATCCCAGCAGGCCCTAAAGGTAAAGTGCAAAGTGTGAGCTATGAAGAGGTATCCTACACTGCAAAAGAATGACTGAGTTTTCTAATTTCTATAAGCAGAAATCTGGGGAAGATGTGTGGGAAGAGATTTTAAGAGTGGGATAATGGTAGAAGGAACATAAAGCTGGATCAGGCTGAATTTATAGCTATGGATCCACTAAACAGAAGTACTGCATTTCATGTTGTAGCTCAGGGAATTAGAAGGGGCTTTCATGGTTTGTTGGCTGAAACATGAATCAAAAGATGGTCCATTGTAGGCAGATTGGAGATGCTTGATCTCCCTCGGCTTAATGTAAAGGAAGGGATTCAAAAGCTTAGGGAGATGGGAATGTTAGGGAGTGCAGATTTGCCAATTAAACCTACTCACTCATGGTGGGAAAGTCTAGAACATATAACTCTCACCAATACTTTGAGAAATAAATTCTGAGGGAAGTCCCAGCATCCTTGAAGAGCTCTGTGATTACTCTTCTGTGTAGGTCTTGAGTGGGGAAAAAAATGGGATTCTTTAAGTTGAGATGGTAATTTGTGGAAAGACCCTGATGAAGCTGAGGACATTGAGTTGCATGTGGAAACCACAGCCACTTGACTAGAAAACCTAAATGCAATGGAAATAATTGGATCTCAGGGTGGCAGGGGCCAAGTGGTGGCACTCAGCCATCAAACAAAGGGTGAGTGTAGTGATGCGAATGAACTGAGGAGTCAAAGCCGCAATCAGAATAGCCTGACTCTCACAGACCTGTGGCTTCGGCTATTTGATCACGGTGTTCCCGGAAGTGAAGTAGATAGGAAGGCCGCTACGCTTTTTTTTGTTTGTTTGTTTGTTTGTTTTTTTTAGCAGAATGACGTTTTTAATCTTACCATCATGCATAAAAAGGAAGATAAATATGCCAGTGGTGCAATTCTAATTTGTCAGAGCAATTTCACGGTATTTATGCAATTTAGGAACGAGTCATATCAGTTGTTAAATTGTTACTAGGGAAAATTATCAAGTAAGTCAACCAAATACTTGACCTGTATAAGCACAGAACTACCAGGTCAAGTGAACAAAAGTCTAACTAACAGCAGAGTCACGGCTTCTTAGTTCCCAGACTTGAGCCAGTTGTAGACTCAGAACCCTTTGAATGAAGTGGCAATGGGGCCTTCTTGAGGACAAACCTGGTACGCTACCAGAAATTCATACTATTAATCTTTCTCCCAGCCTTCCTCAAGGGGACCGCCTGTCTTTTACCAGAGTAACTGAGCGCTGGGAGCAAGGAATAATCAGACTCTTAAGGGAATTATAGTTCTGAGCTGACACTGATTCCAGGAAACCCCAGCATCACTATGGTACTCCAACCACAGTTGAGACTTATAGAAGTCAGGTGACCAGTGAAGGTTTAGCTCAGGTCTGACTCACAGTGGGTCCAGGAAGTTCCTTAACCCATCCTGTGGTTATTTCCCCAGTTTCAGAAAGCATACTTGGAATAGACATACTTAGCACCTGGCAGAATCCTCACATTAGTTCCCTGACCTATGGAATGAGGGCTATTAAGGTGGGAAAGAACAATTGAAAGTCATTAGAACTGCCTCTACCTAGGAAAATAGTGAAGCAAAAGCAATACTACATTTCTGAAGGGATTGTAGAGATGAGTGCCACCATCAAGGACTCAAAAGATGCAGGGGCGATATTTTTGCTTTCTCACATCAGAGCTCCAGGTTCTCACGCCTTAATCTGGGACTTCAGTAGCAGAGTCTCCCTTCCTGCTGGCACACTGCTTCCCCAGGCTTTGGATCCAGACCTGAATCACATCACTGTTTTTTCTGATTCTCTAGCTTGCAGACAGCGTATTGTGAGATGTCTCATCTCCATAATCCTGTGAGCCAATTCTTATATTCCTCTTATTTATCTTTATATATCCTAGTGGTTCTGTTTCTCTGGAGAACCCTAACACAGAATATGTATATCATTACATGTGTGGAAAGCTGAGGACAGAACTGTGGGGCAATATTCATATTTAAGGAACAGGAGGAAGATTCTGTGAGACCAAATGAAATCTAGGAAAGACTGGATAAAAGTACAGCAACCTGGAATCAAGTAGTTTAGACATCAGCATCAAGATAAATGTGCTTTTTCAAACAAGGCAGTCTGTTTAATTTTTGACAAAATTAGGAAGAAATATATTCTCAGCCACTTACGTCTGATGTTTCACTCCTGGGGGAAAGTTAGCATTTCTTGTTTCCTAGTCAGGTTTTTGTAAAGTAGGCAGCGGGGCTCTACTCAGAACACATTCAGGTTTCGCAGGTGGAGTTTAACCACCTCACTGCCCACCTTGTGGACATCAAGGCTAAGGTACCTGGGAGCATCTTCTGCACATTGATGAACCCTGGCGACAGCTGCACGAAATCACAGAGAATAAGACCCAGTTTTTCCACCTCCTTTGCTTAGTCCCCAAAGAGCTGAAGAATAGTTTTTAAACTGAGGAGCAAGGGAGGCAGGAAGCTTCATTGAAGCTGTACAACCTGGCTGTGAGGCCTCCTTATGGAGGAGAAATGAGTTTGGTGGATGAGTTCAATTTGGGTCTTGATGGTTTTTGGGTTTCTTCCCTTCTCTGAAATCTGCCAAACATACCCCTTGATGAAAGGAATCTTTATGGGCTCACCACGGAAAATGTATCCCTTTTACTTTAAAGAGAAGGGAAAAATGCATTATGGTGAAATGTCTGAAATCGCATTTGGAAGAAAACATGCTCCAGGTGAGGCTCGAACTCACAACCTCGGCATCACCCGCACATATACTGTTGTATAAGTACCGCGCGCTAACCGATTGCGCCACTGGAGCATGCTTTCTCCAGCCTGGCCATGCGCACTCTACAGAGCCATGAGCTGCTGAAGCGCTCGACTCGGACTCGCGCCAGAGCGGGAGCGCGCGGAGCCGCAGGGGACCCTCCCTCGGCAGCCGCTCGCCTCTGCATACAACACGATCTGATCCAGATGTCTCCATCTCTCCTGGAAGACGTATGTGATCCTGCCCCTACGCCACCGGGAGCCTACATTTCCCGGGAATATGCGGGTGCTCTTTTCACAAAGCCCGAGAAAAGCCGAGGGGGAGAAAGGAGCGACTCCCGCTTCCCGTTGCCATCAATCTAGCAAAACGGGGCTTCTGCGGAGGACGCGAGCCGCTTGTCTTCTTCGTAGCTTCCCCGCGCACCGCTCCGCCGGCCTGTGATGCTTTCAGACCGAGGACGAGGGGACGCGAAGCTCGCCGCCCACCTCCTTCTGCGCGTCTCCCCGCGCCGGGCACTCCTGGCGGCCTCCCAGCCTCGCCTACAGCGCGCTCGCTTCGCAGTCCGGCATCTCCCTGCTGCCTATCGGGATTCCGCAAAACCCTCCCGGAGGCTGCATGAAAACTGCATTTGCAATCACAGAGCCAGCTGGTCAGGCGACCTCTTCGGGGAAACTGGCACAGCAGCAAGTCCTTATTGTGCAGCAGGTGACCCCCGACAAGGCGCGGTGCACCCCCGGCGCCCCCACCTCTGTCTTCACGTTCTTTAGCAGTTCTTTGCAGACAGCTTGCCTCTGTGACGTATACCCCTCAGTAACCTCGTCTCTGGGGCCTCGATTTTAAGGCCAATTTTGTTTGCTGCTTGTTTGTTTGATTTTGGTCTGGGAAACCGCAGCTGTCTAAGCACATACACATACACACGACATATGAAGTTTGTTGGCTTTTATAGAACAAAAGTCAACTGGAAGAATTGTGTAAAAGGAATAATAGCCTGCCTATTCCTGACTACCGAACACTTAACAAACAGGACTGAGAGTAACAGGTCAGTGACTAAGTTCCTCCACACGTGGAAAAAAAAAAAAAGGAACGGCTTCTGTATCTCGACGTCTATTGCATAGCTGTTTTGGGAGCATTTCATGTGTTTTACATAACACCGTAAGGTGAGGAGCAGTGAGAAACCACGCAGGCACTTTGGTAGATGACCACCTCACCAGAGAAGCCCTGCATTCTCACTACACAGTCCCAGAAGGAGTCACCAGGCTCGACCTGAGCCTCTAGAGATTGCTTCATCTAAGTAACAGTAGCCTGTAACAGTTGACAGAGCTTGCCATGGTGCTACGGTTTGAGTGTGTGTGTTTCTCCAAAATCATATTGAAACTTAACCTCCACTGTGATATTAAGAGATGGGGCCTTTTGGGAAGTGATGAGCTCCTGAGGGTTCTGTCCTCCTGATGGGATTATGCCTATGTGAAAGAGGCTTCAGGGAGCTGCCTGGCCCTCCCATCTCTTCTGCTCTGTGAGGATGCAGGGAAAGCCATCAGCTTTGAAGCAGACAGAGCATCCCTCACCAGACACTGTATCTGCTAGAGCCTTGATCTTGGACTTCCCAGTCTCCAGAACTTTAAAAAAAAAATCTGTTCTTTATAAATTATCCAGTCAAAGGTATTTTGTTACAGCAGCCCTAAAGGACTAAGACACATGGGCCAGGCACTGTTGTGAGTGAGTTCTATAAACCTCGTAACAATACTGACGATATTGTGTTCCGAAACCAGATCTAGATCCGAAGAGCCAGCACTTGGGGAATTATTATTCTTAAGGGATGAAAACTTACAGGACCCACAGTATGTCACTGTATATTAAACAACTCCATCAGGACACAGGTCAGTGACATAATATAGGATTTATAAGCTTAAAATTATGATCATGGAGAAAAAGATGGATGGAAAGCTAAATGTTTTGAATTGTTGATGTTCCAAAAAAAAAAAAAAATTCAGTTCTCTATCCACTGTGCCACAGAAAGCTGGCCTGTGTGGTCTACATAAATAGACACCCTAGCCCTCTGGCTTCCAGTTGAATTTCATTAGTGGGAGCACTAGCATAAGATCAGAATGAGAGGGGAGAAAGAGGCTGGAGTACTTATTTGTATGAATCCCTTTCTGTGGGTCAACTCAGGCTAGTTCATAAAAGTGAATCTTTCCTTCATATTTCGTTAATGGCTCTTTCCTCTCTCCTTCAGGTGTAGGGGTGTTGGCCATTCTCCTATCAGTAATCCTAGAGTACTGCCCTCTTCTTTGCCCTTCCCCTAGCCTGCCTACAACTTTATTAGACACCTTTATTAAACAGTCCCTTATTAAATCCTTCTAAAATTATTGCAGTTTGAACAAGACATCCGTTTTCTCTTGAAATCCCAACTAATAGAAATCTTGATACGATTGGTAATGTCATTATGAGTGATTAGAAATAGTTTTAGGAGGTGGGGGAGGGGTGGCTCACGCCTGTAATCCCAGCACTTTGGGAGGCCGAGGTGGGTGGATCACCTGACGTCAGGGGTTCCAGACCAGCCTGACCAACATGGTGAAACTCCATGTCTGCTAAAAATACAATTAGCCAGGCATGATGGCAGGTGCCTGTAATTCCTGCTACTTGGGAGGCTGAGGCAGGAGAATTGCTTGAACCTGGGAGGCAGAGGAGGCAGAGGTTGCAGTGAGCTGAGGTTGTGCCACTGCACTCCAGCCTCGGGGACAGAGAAAACTCTGTCTCAAAAAAAACAAGAGTAGTAGTTAATATTATGTTTTGGCCAGTTTTGGGAGGCAGGGCAGGGTGGCTCAGACCGTAATCCCGACACTTTAGGAGGCTGAGGCAGGAGGATTGTTTGAGGCCAGAAGTTCAAGACTAGCCTAGTATTGTGAGATACCATCTCTAAAAAAATATTTAAAAATTAGCCAGGTGTGGTGGCAGTCACCTGTGGTCCTAGCGACTCAGGAGACAGGTGGGAGGATCCCTTGAGTCTAGGAGGTCAAGGCTGTAGCACACTATAATTGCACCGCTGCACTCCAGCCTTTCTGCCTCAGCCACAGAATGAGATTTTTGTCAAAAAAAAAATTTTTTTTTAATTAGGGGAACAATAACATGAAAATAAACATGGTATTTTTGCAATAGTTATACAAATACAGAAAAATTACGAAGTCTTCAAACTACTTTTCAAGGAGATGAAGATCGGTAGCAACGGACGTGTCCTGTTCAAACTCATCTCAGACAGCAACTGTAGGTCATGCTCAAATTCCCTCTCAAAAATACCATTCTCTCTGCAACAATGGCAGGGAGTATTTAGAAGATTCTCAAGTCCAAGGCTCAAGGTTCTAATCATTTTGTTCCAGAATCAGATATGGCTGTGCCTCCTTTGCCATTTGAGAAAAGTGGTAAGACTTTTTATAA
The DNA here is from genome assembly GCA_004027835.1 of Alouatta palliata. Classification (NCBI taxonomy): domain Eukaryota; kingdom Metazoa; phylum Chordata; class Mammalia; order Primates; family Atelidae; genus Alouatta; species Alouatta palliata. Next base: position 48,534 of record PVKV010007487.1, read on the forward strand.
CCTGAGAAAAAAATGCTGTTTACCTTTTGGTGTATCTCCTCATCACAAAATTTTAAGGCTATATTAATAAATTTAAAATGTTGAAATGGTATTTTAAACATTTCAGGGTGAACAAAGTTTATCTTATTAGGCAGATAAAGACTTGGCGGTCAGGCCAGGTGTGGTGGCTCATACCTGTAATCCCAGCACTTTGGAAGGCCTAGGCAGAAGAATCTCTTGAGCCCAGGAGTTCAAGACCAGCCTGGGCAACATAGAGGAAACCCCATCTCTACAAGAACGTAAAAAAAAAAAAAAAAAAAAAAAATAGCTGAGTGTGTTGGCACACACCTGTGGTCTCAGCTACTAGAGAGGCTGAGGTGGAAGGCTGTAGAGGTCGAGGCTGCAGTGAGCCGTGATCACACTGTTGTACTCCAGTCTGGGTGACAGAGTGAGATCCCGTCTCAAAAGAGAAAAAAGTCTCTCAGGTAATAAAAATTGTTTCAGAGAAGTCCACAGGAAACAGGGTGTCTGGACATTACGATAACTCACCCAGGCTGCTGTCCAAGGGCACGATCTCGGCTCACTGTAACCTCCACCTCCCAGGTTCAAGTGATTCTCCTGCCTCAGCCTCCTGAGTAGCTGAAATTACAGGTGTGCGCCACCATGCCTGGCTAATTTTTGTATTTTCAGTAGAGACAGGATTTTGCCATGTTGGCCAGGCTAGTCTCAAACTCCTGACCTCAGGTGATCCACCTGCCTGAGCCTCCCAAAGTGCTGGGATTACAGGCGTGAGCCACTGTGCCCGGCCATGATGACTTTTAATCTCCTCTTCTCTCAGTGATTAATCTCTGGTTGTTTCATGAGTCATGTATGGGGAACTTCAGAGGCAGCCCCTCCCTGCGTCTGCACTTGGAGAGAAGAAACAAGGGAAGGCCAGAGAGACCTTGATTTTGAGGCAGCTTCTAAGCCTTCCAGTTTCCTTTAAGTCTAAGAACTCAGCATGCCCAAGCACCACATTTTCAGATATCGTTTTCTTTCCTTCTTTTTTTTCCTTCCTTCCTTCCTTCCTTCCCTCCCTCCTCCCCTCCCTCCCTCCCTTCCTTCCTTCCTCTCTCTTTCTCTCTTTCTTTCTTCTCTTTCTCTCTTTCTTTTTGTTCGTTCTTTCTTTCGAGTTTCACTCTTGTTGCCCAGACTGGAGTGCAATGGCACAATCTTGCTTCACTGCAGCCTCCACCTCACGGATTCAAGCAATTCTCCTGTGTCAGCCTCCAGAGTTGCTGGGATTGCAGGTGCATGCCACCATGCCCGGCTAATTTTTGTATTTTTAGTAGAGACGGGGTTTCATCATATTGGTCAGGCTGGTTTTCATCTCCTGACGTCAGCTGATCTGCCCGTCTCAGCCTCCCAAAGTGTTGAGATTACAGGCGCGAGCCACTGCACCCGAACTGGGGTATCGTTTTCTAAGCCCCAACACATATGTAAATTTTGAAAGAATCACCCAAAAAGAAAGCAAGTTACCTACAAGGAGAGCAAAAATCAGCTTTTTTTTTTTTTCTGGTTCTAGGGACTGCCCGGTTCTCAAACTGTTCTTTGCTCACTTAAACTTCGTTAAATTTAATTTGTCTAGTTTTTCTTAAACCGATGGTATATTCAAAGTAAACCTCCCAGAGACCTCCAGGAGTACTGAGTGACGAAGCTAGGCACCCACCAGACTCACTGTGTTCATTGCTCTCTCGCAGCAACAGGGGATCATGAGTAAGTTCTCTATGATCTCAAAGTTCCACAGATTTGTATTTTGAGGTCTCTGAGTTTGAGTAAAATTTTATTTTTTTTGAAAAGGACTCTCCTTCTGTGGCCCAGGCTGGAGTGCAGTGGCACGATCTCAGCTCACTGCAACCTCTTCCTTCTAGGTTAAAGCAATTCTGCCACCTCAGCCTCCCGAGTAACTGGGACTGCAGGCGCCCACCTTTTTTGTATTTTTAGTAGAGACGGGGTTTCACCATGTTGGCCAGGCTGGTCTTGAACTCCTTCCTTCAAGTGATCCACTCACCTCGGCCTTCCAAAGTATTGGGATCACAGGAGTGAGACACAGTGCCAGGACTTGAGCAAAATTTTGGCCCCAAATTTTGGGTTCAGAAGAGCAACAAGACTAGACTGGGTCCAAGGTTAGACAGTATGTAATCTAAAAAACAAAATATAGCCCAGGCACAGTGGCTCCCGCCTGTAATCTCAGAATTTTGGAAGGCAGATCCCTTGAGCCTAGGAGTTCGAGACCAGTCTCGGTAACATGGCGAAACCCTGTCTCTACAAAAAATACAAAAATTAGCCAGGCTTGGTGTCAAGTGCCTATAACCACTTTTTAGGGGGTTAGTGACAAATTCTCTTTTTCTTCATCTGAGAATGCCTTAGTTTCCTCTTCATTCCTGAAAGATAAAGATAATTTTGTTTATATAGAATTTGAGGTTAGCCGTTCTTTTTTTTTTGAGATGGAGTTTCTCTCTTGTCGCCTAGGCTGGAGTGCAATGCCGCAATCTCAGCTCACCAACCTCTGCCTTCCGGTTCAAGTGATTCTCCTGCCCCAGCCTCCCGAGTAGCTGGGATTACAGGCGCGTGCTGCCACCACGCCTAGCTAATTTTGTATTTTTAGTAGAGACAGGGTTTCTCCATGTTGGCTGGGCTGGTCTTGAACTCCTGACCTCAGGTGATCCACCCGCCTCAGCCTCCCAAAGTGCTGGGATTACAGGCGTGAGCCACTGCTCCTGGCCAGTTCCCATTTTTCAACACATAGACAATATCTGCCGCTTCCTTCTGGCTCTCATGATTTCTAATGAGAAATCTCTTATTCAAATTGTTTTTTCTATATGCAAGACGTTTCTTTTGAACTTTTAAGATTTTTTTGCGTGTCTTTAGTTTTTTCTTTTCTTCTCCTTTTTTTTTTTTTTTTTTTTTGAGACAAAGCCTCCCAAGTAGCTGGGACTACAGATGCATGCCACCATGCCTAATTATTTTTGTATTTTTTGTAGAGACAGGGCCTTGCCATGTTGCCCGGCTGGTTTTGAGCTCCTGGACTCAAGCCATCCTCCCACCTTGGGCTCCCAAAGTGCTAGAATGACAGGCGTGAGCCACCATCGTGCCTGGCCGAGTTTTCTGAAGTTGTGTCTTGAAGTTGTGTCTTGAAGTTGTGTCAGGTTTGTTGAAGTCGATGTGTCTTGGCATGGAGTTAATTGGGTTCACCATATTTGGAATTTGCTCCTTTCTGCATCTGTAAGTTAGTGTTTGGCCACATTTGGCAAATTTCCAGTCTGGGTACTGAAAACCCAAAAAGGAAACACAGGAAATCACCATGTCATTTTTTGGGCCTCAAGGTCCCTGCTAATTTCCTACCTTCTGTCTACCTTTTAGAATCTATGTTTATGTTACATTAATACCCAAACGTTTCAGCTGTATGTGCCAGGAGACATAGGGAGACTTGTCTACTACATCTTGGTCTAGAAACGGAAGTCACCCCTTCTTTTTATCTTTTTAAAAAATTTTATTTATTTATATATTTATGTATTTATTTTTTGAGACAGAGTCTTTCTCTCTCACCAGGCTGGAGTGCAGTGGTACAGTCTCGGCTAACTGTAACCTCAGCCTCCTGGGTTCAAGCGATTCTTCTGCCTCAGCCTCCTGAGTAGCTGAGACAACAGGCACATGGCACCACGCCTGGCTAATTTCTGTATTTTTAGTAGAGACGGAGTTTCACCATATGGGGCAGGCTACTCTCGAAATCCTGACCTCATGAGCTGCCTGCCTTGGGCTTCCAAAGTTCTGGGATTACAGGCACGAGCCACCATGCCCAGCCTATATTTTTTATTTCTAACAACCCCATGAGTAAGTTTATTTTGAGGGTGAATTCTAGAAATAAGAGAATCATCATGTTAACGGCTTTTATATTCGACCACAAGAACCATAAAGTAGAGGTGGGTAGGAGGACATCAAAATATGTATGCATGGAAAAATGACAAACATTTGTTTATAGGACTCAGTATGGAATGTGTACTTGAGGGGTACCTTGTCACCGATGGCCATCATAAATATAATGCATCCTTCTGCAAGTACTCTCAATAATCTCCTTATAAATGTGCTCTTTCTCTCTTTTTAATTTTTTTGGCTTTTTAAAAATTATTTTAAAAATAGATTTTATTGCACTTTAGGTTCTGGGATACATGTGCAGAACATGCGTTGCATAGGTACATACATGGCAGTGTGATTTGCTGCCTTCCTCCCCATCACCTGTATCTGGCATTTCTCCCCATGCAATCTCTCCCCAACTCCCCACCCTGCACTGTCCCTTCCCTATTTCCCCCCGAAAGACCCCAGTGTGTGATGCTCCCCTCCCTGTGTCCATGTGTTCTCATTGTTCAACACCCCCGTATGAGTGAGAACACACAGCGTTTGATTTCCTGTTCTTGTGTCAGTTTGCTGAGAATGATGGTTTCCAGGTTCATCCATGTCCCTACAAAGGACACAAACTCATCGTTTTTGATGGCTGCATAGTATTTCATGGTATATATGTGCCACATTTTCCCTGTCCAGTCTATCAATGGGCATTCGAGTTGGTTCCAGATCTTTACTATTGTAAACAGTGCCACAGTGAACATTCGTGTGCATGTGTCCTTATAGTAGAATGATTTATAATCCTTTGGATATATACCCAATAATGGGATTGCTGGGTCAAATGGAATTTCTGTTTCTAGGTCCTTGAGGAATCGCCACACTGTGTTCCACCATGGTTGAACCAATTTACACTCCCACCAACAGTCTAAAAGTGTTCCTACTTCTCCACATCCTCTCCAGCATCTGTTGGCTCCTGATTTCTTAATGATCCCCATTCTAATACCACATTAAGATGGTATCTTAATGTGGTTTTGATTTGCATTTCTTTAATACAAATCAGTGATGAGCATTTTTTCATATGTTTGTTGGCCTCATGTATGTCTTCTTTTGTAAAGTGTCTGTTCATATCCTTCGCCCACTTTTAAATGGGCTTGTTTTTTTCTTGTAAGTCTGTTTTAGTTGTTTGTAGATTCTGGATATTAGCCGTTTGTCAGATGGGTAGATTGCAAATTTTTTTTCCCATTCTGATGGTTGCCGGTTCACTCTAATGATTTTTTCTTTTGCTGTACAGAAGCTCTGGAGTTTAATTAGATCCCTTTTGTCTATTTTGGCTTTTGTTGCCAATGCTTTTGGTGTTTTAGTCATGAAGTCCTTGCCTATGCCTATGTCCTGAATGGTTTTGCCTAGGTTTTCTTCTAGAGTTTTTATGGTGTTAGGTCTTACATTTAAATATTTAATCCACCCGGGGTTAATTTTAGTGTAAGGTGTCAGGAAGGGGTCCAATTTCAGCTGTCTGCACATGGCTAGCCAGTTTTCCCAACACCATTTATTAAACGGGGAATCCTTTCCCCATTGCTTGTTTTTGTCAGTTTGTCAAAGATCAGTTGGTTGTAGATGTGTGGCATTGCCTCCAAGGCCTCTGTTCTGTTCCATTCATCTATATTTCCGTTTTGGTACCACTACCATGGTGTTTTGATTACTGTAGCCTTGTAGTATAGCTTTAAGTCAGGTAGTGTGATGCCTCCAGCTTTGTTCTTTTGGCTTAGAATTGACTTGGCTATGCAGGTTCTCTTTTGGTTCCATCTGAAGTTTAAGGTAGTTTTTTCCAGTTCTGTGAAGAGGTTCATAGGTAGCTTGATGGGGATAGCATTGAATCTGTAAATTACTTTTGGCAGTATGACCATTTTCCTAATATTGATTCTTCTTAACCATGAGCATGGAATGTTTTTTCATCTTGTTTGTGTCCTCTCTTATTTTCTTGAGCAGTGGTTTGTAGTTCTCCTTGATGAGGTCCTTTACATCCTTTGCAAGCTGTATTCCTAGGTATTTTATTCTCTTTGTAGCAATTGTGAATGGCAGTTCATTCTTGATTTGGCTCTCTTTAAGTCTGTTATTGGTGTATAGGAATGCTTGTGATTTCTGCACATTGATTTTGTATCCTGAGACTTTGCTGAAGTTGCTTATCAGTTTCAGGAGATTTTGGGCTGATATAATGGGGTCTTCTAAATATACAATCATGTTGTCTGCAAATAGAGACAATTTGACTTCCTCCTTTCCTAATTGAATATGCTTGATTTCTTTTTCTTGCCTGATTGCTCTGACCAGAACTTCCAATACTATATTGAATAGGAGTGGTAAGAGAGGGCATCCTTGTCTAGTGCCAGATTCCAAAGGGAATGTTTCCAGTTTTCGCCCATTCAATGTGATACTGGCTGTGGGTTTGTCATAAATAGCTGTTATTATTTTGAGATTCGGTCCGTCAATACCTAGTTTATTGTGAGTTTTTAGCATAAAGGGCTGTTGAATTTTCTCAAAGGCTTTCTCTGCATCTACTGAGATAATCATGTGGTTTTTGTCTTTGGTTCTGTTTACGTGGTGAATTACGTTTATAGACTTGCATATGTTGAACCAGCCTTGCATCCCTGGGGTGAAGCCTGCTTGATTATGGTGGATAGGCTTTTTGATGTGCTGTTGTAGTCGGTTTACCAGTATTTTATTCAAGATTTTTGCATCTATGTTCATCGTGGATATTGGCCTGAAGTTTTCTTTTCTTGTTGAATCCCTGCCAGGTTTTGGTATCAGAATGATGTTGGTCTCATATAATGATTTGGGGAGGATTCCCTCTTTTTGGATTGTTTGGAATAGTTTCAGAAGAAGTGGTACCAGCTCCTCTTTGTGTATCTGGTAGAATTCAGCTGTGAACCCATCTGGACCTGGGCTGTTTTTGGGTGATAAGCTATTCATTGCTGCCTCACCTTCAGCCCTTGTTATTGGTCTATTCAAGGTTTTGACTTCTTCCTGGTTTAGGCTTTGGAGGGTGCAAGTGTCCAGGAATTTATCCATTTCTTCCAGGTTTACTAGTTTATGTGCATAGAGTTGTTTGTGGTAATCTCTGATGGTGGTTTGTATTTCTGTGGAATCTGTGGTGATATCCCCTTTATTGTTTTTTATTGCATCTATTTGATTCTTCTCTCTTTTCTTTTTATTATTCTGGCTAGCGGTCTATTTTGTTGATCTTTTTGAAAAACCAGCTCCTGGATTTACTAATTTTTTGGAGGGTTTTTGTGTCTCTATCTCCTTCAGTTCTGCTCTGATCTTAGTTATTTCTTGTCTTCTGCTAGCTTTTGAGCTTTTTTGATCTTGCTCCTCTAATTCTTTCAATTGTGACAATAGGGTGTCAATTTTAGATCTTTCCTTGTTTCTCATGTGGGCATTTATTGCTATAAATTTTCCTCTAGACACTGCTTTAAATGTGTCTCAGAGATTTTGATACATTGTGTCTTCATTCTCATTGGTTTCGAAGAACATCTTTATTTCTGCCTTCATTTCATTGTTTATCCAGTCAACATTCAAGAGCCAGTTGTTCAGTTTCCATGAAGTTGTGCGGTTCTGAGTTAGTTTCTTAATCCTGAGTTCTAAGTTGATTGCACTGTGGTCTAAGGGACTGTTATGATTTTCATTCTTTTGCTTTTGTTAAGGAGTGATTTACTTCCAATTATGTGGTCAATTTTAGAGTAGGTGTGTTGTGGTGCTGAGAAGAATATATATTCGGTGGATTTGGGGTAGACAGTTCTGTAACTGTCCATTAGGTGTGCTTGGTCCAAATCTGAGTTCAAGTCCTGGATATCCTTGTTAATTTTCTGTCTCGATCTGTCTAATATTGACAGTGGAATGTTAAAGTCTCCCACTATTATTGTGTGGGAGTCTAAGTCTCTTTGTAGGTCATTAAGAACTTGCTTTATATATCTGGGTGCTCCTGTATTGAGTGCATATATATTTATGTACTCAAGAAGAGCATTAGTTCTTCTTGTTGCTCTGATCCTTTTACCATTATGTCATGCCCTTCTTTGTCTCTTTTGATCTTTGTTAGTTTAAAGTCTATTTTATCAGAGACTAGGATTGCAACTCCTGCTTTTTTTTTTTTTGCTCTCCATTTGCTTGGTAGTTCTTCCTCCGTCCCTTTATTTTGAGCCTATTTGTATCCTTGCACATGAGATGGGTTTCCTGGATACAGCACACCAATGAGTTTTGACTTTTTATCCAATTTGCCAGTCTGTGTCTTTTGATAGGGGCATTTAGCCCATTTACATTTAGGGTTCATATTGTTATGTGTGAATTTGATCCTGCCGTTTTGATGCTAGCTGACTGTTTTGCCTGTTAGTTGATGCAGTTTCTTCATTGTGTTGCTGCTCTTTACCATTTGGTATGTTTTTGGAGTGGCTGGTATTGGTCATTCCTTTCTATGTTTAATGCTTCTTTCAGGAGCTCTTGTAAGGTAGGCCTGGTGATGATGAAATCTCTGAGAAATTGCTTGTTCATAAAGGATTTTATTTCTCCTTCGCTTATGAAGCTTAGTTTGGCTGGATATGAAATTCTAGGTTGAAAGTTCTTTTCTTTAAGGATGTTGAATATTGGCCCCCACTCTCTTCTGGCTTGTAGGGTTTCTGCTGAGAGATCCACTGTGAGTCTGATGGGCTTCCCTTTGTGGGTAACCTGACCTTTCTCTCTGGCTGCCTTTAGCATTTTTTCCTTCATTTCAACCCTGGTGAATCTGATGATTATATGCCTTGGGGTTGCTCTTCTTGAGGAATATCTTTGTGATGTTCTCTGTATTTCCTGGGCTTGAATATTGGCCTGCCTTTCTAGGTTGGGGAAATTTTCCTGTATGATAGTCTGAAGAGTGTTTTCCAGCTTGGATTCATTCTCTCCATCACATTCAGGTACACCTATCAAATGGAGATTAGGTCTTTTCACACAATCCCATATTTCACATAATCTCCATATTTCTTGTTCATTTTTTTCACTCTTTTTTTCTCTAATGTGGCCTTCTCATTTTATTTCATTCAGTTGATCTTCAATCTCTGATATCCTTTCTTCTGCTTGGTCAATTCGGCTATTGAAACTTGTGTATGCTTTGCGAAGTTCTCATGTATTTTTAGGTCCAACAGTCATTTATATTCTTCTCTAACCTGTTTATTCTTGTTAGCATTTTGTCAAACCTTTTTTCAACATTCTTAGTTTCTTTGCATTGGGTTAGAACATGTTCTTTTAGCTCAGAGAAGTTTGTTATTACCCACCTTCTGAAGCCTGTTTCAGTCAATTTATCAGACTCATTCTACATCCAGCTTTGTTCCCTTGCTGGTGAGGAGTTGTGATCCTTTGGAGGAGGAGAGGTGTTGTGGTTTTTGGTGTTTTCATCCTTTTTGTGCTGGTTTCTTCCCACCTTCGTGGATTTATCTACCTGTGGTCTTTGTAGTTGGTGACTTTCGGATGGGGTCTCTGAGTGGACGTCCTTTTTGTTGATGATGAAGTTAGTTCTTTCTGTTTTTTAGTTTTCCTTCTAACAGTCAGGGCCCTCTGCTGTAGGACTGCTGGAGGTCACTTCAGACCCTGCTTGCCTGGGGGTCACCTGCAGTAGCTGGAGAATGGTAAGGGTTTGTGCCAGTTTCTTCTTCTGTTATCTTCATCGCAGAAGGATATCTGCCAGATGTCAGCCTGAGCTCTCCTTTATGAGGTGTCTCTTTGGATAGATGAGGGTCAGGGAGCTACCTGAGGAGACAGTCTGTCCCTTATAGGAGCTCAAATGCTGAGCTGCGGGCTCCGTCATTCCGTTCAGAGCTGCTGGGCCGGTACATTTAAGTCTGCTGCAGCAGAACTCATAACTGCCTTTTATCCCCCGGTGCTCTTTCCTGGGAAGGTGGAGCTTTATTTGTAAGTTCCTGACGTGCTGCTGCCTTTTCTCAGAAATGCCCTGCCCATCGAGGAGGTAGCCTAGTCACAGTCTGTCAGCAGAGGCGTTGCTGAGCTGCCATGGGCTCTGCCCAGCTGCTGTGTGAACTTCCTTGCAGTTTTGTTTATAGAGGTATAGTTAGAACTGCTGCAGTAATGGTCATCTGCCTGAGTAATGGCAGACTGTCTCTGTAATGGTAGACTGCCTCAGTCATGGCGGACTGCCTCAGTAATGGCAGACACCCTTTCCCCCAGAGAGCTGGACCGTCCTGAGTCAGGCTGTGCTTGCTGTGAAACTCTCAATCCAGAGCGTTTCTGATTGCTGTTCTTTGTGGGGGTGGGACCCGCCAAGCCAGATCACCTGGCTCCCTGTTTCAATTGCCTTTTTTTCAGTTGAATGGGCGACTCTGTCTCCCGGGCATTCCAGGCACCAGTTGAAATGGCTGCCCACATTTGTGTGAGTTTTTGTGTGGAGACCTACTGGAGACTCGTGTTGCTTTTCCACCCAGGAATCTCTTGGTCTGTGGGCAGTAAAAACTCATTTGGAAATGTGGTGATCATTCACCCTCTGCGTTCTGGCTGGGAACTACACTGCAGAGCTGTTCCTATTTGGCCATCTTGGATCTGTCCTCTTTCTCTCTCTTTCCAGACTTTAGCAAGGAAGAAATACAAAATAAAAGCAAAAGAAAACACCACAGCTAAATATAAACATATGATAACAAAAAATAAAAAGCATTTCCCAAAAAACAGACAAGCCCAACTAATGAGGCTTTTAACATCAAGAACAGATGTCACCTGAGGTCAGGAGTTTGAGACAAGCCTGACCAATATGTCTTTAAAACCCCATCTCTACTAATAAATACAAAATGTAGCCAGGTATGGTGGCAGTACTTGTAATCGTAGCTACTCAGGAGGCTGAAGCAGGAGAAAAGCTTGAACTGGGGAGGTGGAGGTTGCAATGAGCCGAGATTGCACCACTGCTCTCCAGCCTGAGTGACAGAGCAAGACTTCATCTCAAAAAAAAAATAAATAAATAAATAAATAAATAAAAATAAAAGAAAAGGAAAAAATACATTATTATTTACTAGATATTATGCAGATATAATCAAGATGTGCAATAGTGCTATGAAAAAGCACCTCTCACCTAGATTGAGGGCAAAGTGATACGTTACTTGAATTCTGAAAGGGTAGGGCTTAGCTAGAAGAAGAGATGAAGGTATTATTGCGTGGAGAGAAAACAGTATCTATGAAGTCATGGAAACAAAGTACCTTGAGGGCTTTCAGAAAGGAATAATAGTCCTAAACTGCGAGCAACTAAAAGCTGCTCTGGCCGATTTTAGTGGAAATGAATAATCTGTGCCTCTCCTGATTCTTAAGCCATTTAAAGTAGATTTTCCAAACTTAGTGCAACGAAAAGTGTTGGATTATTTCAAGAATCCAAATTACCATTTTGAGGAGTCCATTTGTGGCTTGTGGACATTATTATATTGTCAAGTATTTAGAACAAATGTGGTGGAGAGAAACTCCATCATTTTAGTCTCTGAGAGAGATTACTGGTTTTAACAATTTATGTAAGCCACTCAGATGTTACCTTTGGATGTGTAATTTTGCAGGCAGCTCAATTTATGCCTCAGTTTTGAGGCATAAACTGAGACTAGGTGGATGGTCACTTTACATTTAGGTAGAATCTTTCTCAGGGCTTGCTGTGTTGTTTTCTTTGTTCTATATTTGCTGACTTTGGTTTCTTGGTCTTCAGGTAAATTTTCTATCTCCTGCGGTATTTACAAACTCATTACATCGTGGCTGTCTCTTTTCTTTTCTTTTCTCTTTTCTTTCTTTCTTTTTTTTTTTTTTTTCCTTTCTTTCAACAGGATCTCATCTCTGTCGCCCAGAGGCACGATCATAGCTCACTGCAACCTTGAACTCCTGGACTAAAGTAATTCTCCTGCCTCGGCCTAGAATTACAGGCTTGAGCCTCGCTGTACCCAGCCTGGTTGTATTTCGTTTACTGTGCTTCATTCAAGAAACTGTTACTTTGCAGGGACTAGGGTTCATACTCTGCAA
>PVKV010007487.1:60504-95777 GCA_004027835.1 Alouatta palliata
CAAGCAATTCTCCTGCCTCAGCCTCCCAAGTAGCTGGGACTACAGGCACGTGCCACCACGCCCAGCTAATTTTTGTATTTTTAGTAGAGACGGGGTTTCACCATGTTGACCAGGATGGTCTCGATCTCTTGACCTCGTGATCCACCCACCTCGGCCTCCCAAAGTGCTGGGATTACAGGCTTGAGCCACCACGCCCGGCTATACAAGTAAGTTTATCAGAAAGAGGCATTTGTTAGCTGGTTTATAGTGCCACTAACTGTTGTATTGGTAGATCTTCAAAGATTCCTACAGCTGAATTTCATGTATCATCAGCAGTTCGGATAGCACAGCAGTTTCATTTCCAACTGTTACGAGGAATTTTAATTTTAGAATTCCTTACTTTTGGTGATAATATTGGTGCTGTGTATTTATTTTTGGTTTTCAGTAGGAAGCAGTGAAGCCAGCTCGCTTCTGCCGTTTTTGGAACCGGAAGTGTATTTCTAGCATTCCCTACTTTTGCTAGCAGTACATTCCTGCACTCTGAGAAGGTGGGCTGAAATGGTTGCTTATCAGTTTGAATAATTTCCAGTTTTAGGTTTTGGGATCTAATAAACACACCCCCTTGGCCTGGCACGGTGGCTCTCGCCTGTAGTCCCAGCACTTTGGGAGGGCGAGGTGGGCAGATCACTTGAGATCAAGCGTTCCAGACTAGCCTGACCAACATGGCGAAATCAGTCTGTGCCCCAAAATACAAAAATTAGCTGGGTGTGATGGTGCACGCCTGTAGTCCCATATACTTGGGAGGCTGAGGCAGGAGAAAAATCGATTGAACCCCGGAGGTGGAGGTTATAGTGAGCCGAGATGGCGTTACTGCACCCCAGCCTGGGTGACAGAGCGAAACTATGTCTGGAAAAAAATATAAAAACAAAAACACTGAAGGTACACACTTTGGAAGCAACCCCCAGAAGCCGAGGGTCAGCCTACTAGGTCCTAGTGAGACTTGAACTCACGACCACTGGTTTACGAGACCAGTGCTCTAACCCCTGAGCTACAGGGCCACAATCAGGTGGGGTTACTTCCTGTTACTAAAGCTATTGTCACCCTCAACTCAGTTTTGTTGTTTGGTTTATATTGGTTTCTAGAATATTTGATTTTTTGCTTTCCTCTCTTTTCCGATTTTCTAGCGTATGGTCAAACAAAACAAATCCCTGCATTCCCTAATAATTTTAGCTTCCCCTCCAATTAGCTTTTGGCCATTTTTAGCCACGCCCCCTTGTCTGCAGTACTTTTCGCTCTGGTTAACGCCCAGATATTCTGGACTTCACTTCTTAGGGGCTTGAGGGAAAAGTGCTTTCATTTGTCCCAAGTTCCCCCAAATCGTAAATCCAAAGAGCTGCATTGACAGATGAGGGTGAGGGTGAAGCTGTCTGGAAGGAGTGGTGAATCGAAGCCCCTCGCGGGGACAGAAGCTGGGGAGGAGCTCTGCCTCTGAGTCTAGTCTTTAAGGTGGCATGATCGCGCAATGTCCACCCAGCGCGTAGATCCTGGCAGGGTTTCTCATTCTCCACTGAGCGACGCTGAAATTAAAATAGAAGAGGTCCATCCAACGGCGCTGTGGCAAAGAAGCCAGAAAATTGTTCTCTGCCACGAGGGAAAGGGGCTGTGAGGGGCGTGAGAAAAGCTACTTGAGGGCTCGGCTGGGACAGGCAGACCCGGGTGAAAAGGTTAACAAGACCACAAATCTTAGGTCTCCTGTCCCAAGTCGGGGTCCTGCGCTTAGAAAGAAACAGTATCCCTTGGGAAAAAAAGAAAAACACAAAAACAACAACAACAACAACAAAAAAGAGTTCTCAACCACTGACAAATACAAGTAGCATTGAAACAACTCACAAAAAAACGAGGGCCACCGGTTGGGAAGAGGGGAATGAGGCTCTCTGTGCCAGTCCCACCCCGAGGACGCAGCCCTCCCTTCCAGGAGACAGGCTGTGAAATCTGCTGTTTACCAGCAATCCAGCCAACTCTCCACAGGCCTCACAGGATAAAACAGTCACACATTCCACACTCCTACCTTCATTCCCCAAAGTCACATACCAGCCAAAGAATGCCCCTGTGACGGGAAGTGGCATAAGCGCAAACGATAGGAAAACAAAACGAGACATGGTGGGGGCACATGAATGCGGCTGAGAAAGAGTAATAGAGAGAATCTAAGCTCAAGTTGATCACTGTTCTCCATCCTGAACTTCTTAGAATCAAAGGTTTGCCTCCCAGAGGAGCTGCTGTTTGTTCAGATTCTCCAAAACTCTAAACGTGCGTGGGTAGAAGGCACCCTTCTGAAGCTGCTTGTCATCACCCAGGTACCAGAGAAGAGGGGGATGCAGGTCTGAGAAGGATCGTGAAGTCCCAGCAAGCCTGTGCAGAGCAGTTTTTGAGAATATCATTTTATATTTAGGTACCGTGTTCGCCTCCTGATTTCTAGTGCCTAAAGAAATGTGTAACCTCAGTGAAACAGGTCTGTGATGTTCAGAGGAATCACTTGGGCCTAACTTTTTTTTGGTGTTATTTTTTTAATGCTCTTAAGGTATCTCAGCTGGCTCTCTTTGCTTCTCTGCTGAGATTAAGACGTCTGATTCTTAAATGTATTAATTCAATACAGTATTCACTAACACATGAGCAATCATTGTGGGAAAGGTACTATGGATGTCACTTCTTTATCTCAAGGAGTACACATAGTTATGAGTGGGGAGGGCGTGCATTCAAATCTCTACCGCGTAAGGCATTTGTGACACAACACTCACCCTGCAAACACACTATAATCTTGCAAGTGTTTTGGCCGCTATGAGAGGGCCTGCAAGGACTAAAATTCTGGAAAAGTACCAGCCCTGATATCTCTTACTTCTCACTTCATTTTCCACAAGTCAGCAGAGGCTTGTACCATGGAACTTACATGGAAGGTGTCTGGAGTAAAAAGATAAAACAGACCTTCAGTTCTTGATAAAATGAGGTGTGGCCTCTTTCACACAGCTTTTCTCAACTTAGGCTTCTTCAGAATTCAAGAAGAATCTTAAGTTGGGGGGTGGAGGGAAGAGGACAGCAGTGAGAAAACAGACATAAAGGAACAATAATAACAATGAAAGGAAGAATGCTGAAGGGCAGGAGTTAGGCGTGGATAGGCAGCCTGTTTCTATACACATTTCTCTACCAAATTTCTTAGCAACATTCCCCAAGATGCCCTGACTCCACTGCCATCTCTCTGGCTCAAGTATCTGGTTCTGAATCTGAATTTTAGAAAATAGGTAATCGTCCACCTTTCAACTCATGAATGCCACACTATATAGTATACATTGTATATTATATGCTATATATCGTATATGTAGGTACATATATGTGTATGTGTATAGACACATATTGCATATGGAGCTTGTGCCAGAAGGCACATCAACTGTATCACTACATATCTTTAGCTCCGTTGACTGACTAATTGATTATAGGAAGAGTTCCTCGGTGAAGACAGCAGTGCATTTAATTATACTTTGGTGCAAGCTTATCTTACTGTACCATAACCATATGGAATATCATATAGCTCTTGCAGGTTGTTAAAAGAAACCTGCATTTAATAATACAGAGAAAGGGCCAGGTGTGGTGGCTCACACCTGTAATATCAGCACTTTGAGAGGCCAAAGTGGGCAGATCACGAGGTCAGGAGTTCAAGACCAACCTGACCAACATGGAGAAAACCTAAAATACAGAAATTAGCCGGGTGTGGTGGTGCGTGCGTGTAATCCCAGCTGCTCGGGAGGCTGAGGCAAGAGAATTGCTTGAACCTGGGAGGTGGAGGTTGCAGTGAGCCAAGATCACCCCACTGCACTCAGCCTGGGCAATAGAATGAGACTCTTCAAATTTAGGCCCATCCATTTAGGCCCTGATAGTTTAAGTATAGAAATTCAGTGGCACTCCTCTCTACCAGAATTTTAAGTTGTTTCTTTCACAGTTCAATCCTAGAAAAAGAATTGCAACAAGGTTCTTTTCTTTCTTTTTTTCTTTTTTACGATTTCATTTTCACAGTCATAGAAACGTATTTTTCAGTCATAAAAGGTACATTTATCTTTCGAAATAGCTGTTGTCTCCCACAATGGGTAATATTTGCAGAAAAGGGTCTGAGAGCTTTAGGGAGAGGAGAGACAGGATTGTCACTATAGAGCACGTGTCCCTGCAGGGCAGAAGACAGTGATGTTTACTGAACTCTGTAGTGAAGTAAAAGATCTAAGGAGGACTTCCGGTGGTGAATCACAGTTCGGATAGGTTGAGGAGAAGGGGCGATCCCTAGAAATCCAGGTAAAGAACAGCCCCACTCTCTTGCTATGACCTCATCTTGTCCAGAGCAGTGGGGATGGCCTTTCGTGCACTGAAAGTTCCCACTGGTCCTGGGGCAATATCAAGCTGGAGCTGCTGCATCAGGACTTAAGTCACACAGAGCAAAGTGACCCCACAGGGTCAGGGCCATAGGCAGAATAAGGGGCAGGAGGCCTGGGTCAGAGGGAGAGGGCAGGGCCCAGTGCGGAGAGTTACTGGAGGAAGGGGAGAGGGACGTGGAAAGTCACCTCTACGTCTTGTTCCCATCTCGGTCTGCAGTACTGTAAGAATTATTCAGTTCTGCACTAACACTTGTGCTTTTCTACCATTACATTCCGTAATCGGCGAATGCAGAGCTCCTGGTTAGTCAGGCAAATTCCAGAGGGAACTTTTGCCGCTGGATCATGTATACTTTCTAGCTGTCTGTTGTACTGTCAGGATGGCCGAGTGGTCTAAGGTGCCAGACTCAAGCTACCACTTCCCCTGTTTGGGTCTTCCGGTCTCCGCATGGAGGTGTGAGTTCGAATCCCGCTTCTAGCACGGCATGACTTCCTGTTTGCTCTTCCCTACCAGATTTGTACCAAAAGTTTCGCCAAGGAATACCCACAATAGTTCAACCATTTCTACCCCCAAGATTTCCCGCCCCAACAGATGTTCACCAAACAGGGTCTCGAAAAGGGAGAGGCAGCTCTCTCATATCAAACCAGTTGACAAATGAAAACCCCTGATTTACAGAATCCGGGGATATTTTCAGTGCCATTTGGACGCAGTCCTGCAGCACTGTTGGAGATCCCTTTTTCTTGCCAGAAAGTAAGCAGCGGATTTTCATCTATTGCTCTGTGAATCAAATGGCATACAAATTAAACAAACAAAAAAAAAAAAAAAAAAAAAAAGAAAGAAAGAAAAGAAAAAGAAAGGCATGAGAAAAAGGTCTCCGTTCTCAGAGAGCCCTGTAGGAACGTTCCTCACTGCTGTATATCGTCTGAATGGGACGTTGCTCTGACCAGCATCCGCTGCAATCGCCCACTGCTGCAGCAATGATGGTATCACCCTGTTCTTTCCTTAGGTGTTCAGCCTCTCAGTCACGTGAGGGAAATTACTAAAATCTTTGCTTTTCCGCACACATAAAATAATCTGTTATAAACTATCAAAAGATTTCCTATGTTACCTCTAAAACCTAGGAGGAAAGAACCCTTAAAATTATCACACTGCTGAAAACTCATGTGGGTCCTCAATAAAAGAAACTAAGTTTGGAGAAGAGGGAGGGAGGGAGAGGAAAAAATAAATTAAAAAAAAAAAAAAGAAACTAAGTTTAAAGTTCCTTCTGAGATTGCTTCTAAGAATTCCCTGATTTGGATGTCCTTTCTGTCTCTTGTTTCTGAAGGTAAAAATCGCACTATATGAAGTACTGTATGATTGAAATCTTGGTCTTAAAATTAGAGTCTTAGTTTTTTTGCAGTATTGACATGACATGGGTTTTCTTCCTGTATAACTTTTCAATTATTACCCAGCAATTCCACTTCTAGGAATCCACCTCAGTGCAATTCCAGCTCAGCTCCATGATTGTCTTGCCTAGTACAGTGCCTGTAGCTTTTCGCGGTAACAGGTTGTTAGAGGCAACCTAGATGTCCATCAGGTTTGCTGCCTGTGATTTTCATATTATGCAGCAGCCATAAGTGACCGAGCAGTTGTACATGTGGCAAGATAGGTAGATTTTTCAAACTATGTCGAGTAGAAGAAAAGAAATTATTATTTAAATCACACAAATCAACAACATCTTTTTCAAGGATAGCTTATTTCCTAAAGAATAATTTTGCTTGGGCGCGGTGGCCCACATCTGTAATCCCAGCACTTTAGGAGGCTGAGGTGGCCAACATAGTGAAACTCATTTCTATAAAAATACAAAAATTAGCTGGCTTTGGTGGCATGTGCCTTTAGTACCAGCACTTTTGCAGGCCTAGACGGGTGGATCACTGGAGGTCAGGAGTTCGAGACCAGCCTGGCCAACATGGTGAAACCCTGTCTGTACTAAAAATACAAAAAAAAAAAAAAAAAAAAAAATCAGCCAGGTGCGGTGGTGGTTAAACCCAGGAGGCAGAGGTTGCAGTGAGCTGAGATCGCGCCACAGCACTCCAGCCTGTGTAACAGAGTGAGACTCTGTCACAATAATAATAATAATGATTTTAAATGTTTTAGAGAGGGAGTCTGTATGTTGGGAGAGAGGAGAGGGCTATATCGTGAGCTTGACAGAGAAAAACAACAAAACAGTAAAGGAAACAGAGAGAGAAAAAGAGAAAGATTTCATTGACCAATAACAAAAACGAGCCATGGACAGCTAAGTTTGATTAATTTACCTCTCCCAGCCTGAAGCCTCTTCTTCCTCTCTTCCCCGCCTCCATGATTAAGTACACCTTTTACACTCTTCTCACCTCTGCAGAGTCACAAGCACTTACCACTCTTTCTTGCTCTAGGATCCTCTTAAAATTATAAAATCATTAATTATTTTTCTTCATTTTCCATCTTCGTCTTTTCCAACCATTCTTTTGAATTCGGACGGTTCATCTGTCTGTTACTGATTTTATTTCTGCTTCCAAGCATTCACAGTAAATTTTGGGCTAGGTAGGGAAACCGGAAAAGTAAAAGTAAAAATCATGTCTTTTGTTTCTCTCCACAAAGCACTTACTCAGGATGCTGAATCTGAGCTCTGAGGATCCCTCTGGCCAGGAAACTGTTATGGAGTTTAGTAGACACTTAGGAAGCACTGTTCTAATATTTGCCACTTTCCCTATTATTTCATTTCTGACTTAACCTGAAAGATGGCAACATAAGGCATTTTGGTGATGCTATTTTTAGCATCATTTAGAATACTACCTGGCAAAAGGATAAATACCTTTCTGAAAACCGGGAGAATGCGCCACCCATCCGAGATCTTTTCCTGCGTCAGAGCCTGCGTCTGCTAACTACGAGTTATATGGTAAAACTTAAGAGTCTGCAGCGTGTGTCAGGATGGCCGAGTGGTCTAAGGCGCCAGACTCAAGTTACAACTTCCCAGGTGTGGGGATTCTGGTCTCCGCATGGAGGCGTGGGTTCGAATCCCACTTCTGACACAGGTTTTTTTTGCCCCTTTAATCCTAGTGTAAAAACACTAATTAGGGGGCCGGGCGCGGTGATTTACTCCGGTAACGTCAGCACTTGAGGTAATGTCAGTAGATCGCCTGAGGTCAGGATTTCAAGACCAGCCTGGACAACATGCTGAAACCCTGCCTTTACTAAAAATGCAAGAATTACCGGTAGTGGTGGCAGGCGCCCCTAATCCCAGCTACTCGAGAGGCTGAAGCAGGAGAATTGCTTAAACCTGGGAGGTGGAGGTAGCAGTGAGCCAAGATCGTGCCATCGCACTGCAGCCTGGGCGACAGAGCGAGACTCCCTCTCAAAAATCCACACACACCTAGGATTAGGGGGCTGAGGGGGGAGGATTGTTTGAGCCCAGGAGTTCGCCCCGTCTCTACAAAAAAATGAGCGGGACGTGGTGGCGCGCGCCTGTAGTCCCAGCTCACGGGGAGGCAGAGGCAGGAGAACGAGTTGATCACTTGAGCCCAGAAATGCGAAGCTGCAGTGAACTGCATGATCGCGCCACTGCACTCCACCCAGGGCGACAGCGCGAGAGCATGTCTAAAACAAACAAAAACAGTAGTAAAGGGCTTGAGATATAGATTTTGCCAAAACCATTTTGCAACGACCACTTTTCAGGAGTTTTCCCCAATGCTCCCTCCCACATTTTAACTTAACCAGCCTGTGAGTGGGACTAACATATTCCCTGTGCAACCATCTTAATGGTTTCTGTAAGGGTACGCGGCAGGCAGGAGTTTTATTGCACAATCATCTTCTTTTCTTCCTCAGGGTCAAACCACGGCCACCTCTTTTTCTCCCCCCCTTCTCCCCTCTCTTCTCCTTCCTCCTTTCTTCTTTCCATGATTCCCCGTTCTTCCTCTCCCTCGCTTATCTAAATTTCCTTTGATCCTTTCTGTGTGTCCTGGGAGAAGGGGTGTAAAGTGAAGAGACGCGATGTAGGTTATTACGGGACACCTGTAAGAGAAAATCGTCTTGATTTAAAACTCTGCCGAGTATATATGCTTGCATTATTTTGATTTTTCTATAAGTTAGTCAGAAATCACTTGCATTATATTGACTTTTCAATAAGTTAACTTCTACCACAACAGAACTTAGCCTGGTGAATAGAAAGTCAAAGGTGCAGAGCTCTAAAAAAATCAGATACTTGCTAGAGGGTCTGCCAGACAATGCCAAGTACTTCACTGAAAGGAAGGACTCAGTAATTTCTCTTGTCGATGTTTAAGTCTGACAATTCTTTCTGACACATATGACACCTTATATAAGTTGCTTCGAAGTAAACAAGAGAGACTTAAAGGAGACGGGGTCTTTTTATTGTTGTTTGTTAGTTTTGAGGTTAATTCTGACCTTGGTCTTCAGTTTGCCCATTTATACAGCTAGGTGTGTATGTATTTAATTTTAATGTTGTGGTCAGGTGGAACATTTTAAAATGTTTTATCCTTTCCTTGGTTTACAGTCTTTCTAATGAACTCTTCTTACTTTTCCAACATGAATAAAAATGAATGTATTATATTTTGTTCTGAATCTTTCTTCTATATCTCCCTACTTGATTATTTTTATTTAAAATATTGGATGTATGTAGTGCGAAGGGACTCCAAAATCAGCAAGGTCCAAATAAGGTGTTTCTTAGGCTCAATACAATTTGCCAATCAGTTGACATGCTCAAAATGTAGCAGACCAGAGATATTGTCAAGGTTAGTAAACACCCCATAATTGCTGGTGTGGTGGCTCAGGCCTGTAATCCCAGCACTTTGGGAGGCTGAGGCGGGTGAATCACCAGGTCAGGAGTTTGAGACTAGCCTGGCCAACGTGATGAAACCCTGTCTCTACTGAAAATACAAAAAATTAGCTGAGTGTGCTGGCACATGCCTGTAGTCTCAGCTACTCAGAAGGCCGAGGCAGGAGAATCACTTGAACCCGGGAGACAGAGGTTGCGGTGAGCCAAGATCATGCCATAGCGCTCCAACCTGGGCAGCAGAGTGAGACTCCATCTCTAAAAACAAACAGACAAGCAAGAAAACCGGCACAATTTGATTAAAGTAATTCCATGTTAATCTCTTCAGGGAAATTTTGGAAGCTTTCACTTGTAAAGATGTCTTTTAGGATAGAGAGCAGTAACAGTACATTTTCTGTGAACTCCATCCGTGCACTTGAAAGAAGTCATTTTAAGAGCTCCTGAAGAGAACCTTTAGACAATAAAAAAAAAAAAAAGGTAGTTTGTGATTGCATCTGTCTGCGCAAAAGTCACATAATTGTCTCGTAAGTTGGCGTCGATGGAATAAAAACTCTGATGCCAACTGGCATTCCAATCCTATGAAATCAGTTTGTCTTGGAGGTAGAAGCCTACAAAAATTAGTATAGTTAGCCCTCCACGTCTGTAGGTTTCCCAGCTGTTGATTAAACCCACGTGGACCAAAAAAAAGGATGGTTGCGTCTGTACTGAACATTACAGATTCTTATATTCTTGCCATTATTCCCTAATCAATACAGTATCACTATTATTTACATAGCATGTACATTGTATTAGGCATTATGAGAAATTTAGAGATGACTTAAAGTATGCAGGAGGATGTGCATAGGTCATATGCAAATACTATAAAATACCCCATTTTACATGAGGAACTTGAGCATTGATGGATTTTGGTATCTGCAGGGGATCCTAGAACCAATCTCCCACAGATACCAAGGTACAACGCTATTTTTAAAGATCCTGAAGTGGGATTCTAATGTGCAAAGTTTGAGAACTACTGTTGTAGGCCATTTCTGTATCAGTGGGTTTTTGCGTATGATTTTTCTGTATCACTGGTTTTGTGATGATTTTTAAAATGTGGAATGGTTCACAGATTTGCGTGTCACCGTTGCACAGGGACCATGCTAATCTGCTCTGTATCATTCCAATGTTTGTATATACGCTGCCGAAGTGAGCACAACCCTAATTGCTGCTTGCATACTTAGAGTTTTTCATTACTGTTTAAACCAAAGCCAATATTTATAGTGCAAAGGAAGCCCCTTATCATATAGTATAAATCATATTTAACACTACCCTCTAACAACAATTAAAGTAACCGTGTTTCTCCTTCAGATCAAGAATCCTAAAATGTACAGTGAAGATAGTATTTTAAATCTTATAAAAAATATGGGTATTTTCACTGGCATCTTTCATAACTCAAATTTATTAAATTATGTGTTATTTATATATAAAAAGCAAAATACATGTGTTAGTGTTAAGGAAAACATTATTCATGGCAATCGTTAAAGTCAGTAAAGAAAACTTTCTTAAAGGGGAATTTTGCAGTAGGTGAGAGAGACTGGGCTTGATGTTGAATGCAACAAGAAAAACTGGGAGTTTATAGCCAAGGATGAGGGTGGGGAGATGAGGTCTGTGGATGGAAAATCACTGAAAGGAAACATCACAGGTAAGAGGCTTCTGGCTAAACTGAACCAATAGGATTCTCAAAGGCAGGCCAGGGTGATGACATCACTGGGGAATGGTGGAGGATGAGGAACCTCATCAGATAATACAGGACGGGGGATTCTGGCTAAACTGACTTAGCACCGTTATTGTTAAAAGTGGGCAATGCACAGTGGCAAACATGTAAATCCAAAAGTCAAGGCTTAGTTGACAAGAGCCTTCAGAGGAACCTGACTAGAGTTTGGTCATCAAGAGAATCTTTTGTCACTGTTCAAAAAAATATCTGATAAGTAATTAAGTTATTAGAGGTTAGTTGATATATTATCTAAATGTGTTAGTAATTTAAATGGTTTGGCATCTTTTCTGACTTGAGTTTTATAAAATTTAGGTAAAGTAAAAATAGAAACAGCAGTGTTAAGCATTGAGGTTTACAAAATGAAGCCTCCAAATTCTCCCCTGGAGGACTCCGACCTCCATCTTTAAGAATCCAGTGTCTGGGCAGGGCGTGGTGACTCACGCCTGTAATCTCAGCACTTTGGGAGGCCGAGGTAGGTGCATCACCTGAGGTCAGGTGTTCAAGACCAGCCTGGCCAACAGGGCAAAACCCCATCTCTTACAAAAAAAAAAAAAGAGTCCAGGGTCTGATTTTTCAAGTGTGAGAATAAGATAGTGAACAGGGTCTGATTTTTCAAGTGTGAGAATAAGATAGTGAAAAAGCCTCAGGGGAGTCCAGCACAGAGAACCAAACACCACTGAAATTTGTGGAGCAGGACCAGCTGTATAAGTTGAAGTGCCCAGTGAAAAATGAAAATGATGTAGCCCTTATTCAAAAAGCAGGGGGCAGTGCTGTTATAATTATAAATATATACTGATATGGGTGTGAGCTACAGGCTCACTCCCAGCAAGATTCCCTCCCAACTCACCTGGGTGCTGCCAGCCTGTGTCAGGAATGGCAGGCATTATGCCACACCCCAGAAACCCCGGGATTAGGCTGCAGGATCTTCATCCCTTTTCTGTAGACTCCCTAGGGGGCTTAACTGGTGGAAGCAGGTGGGGAAGAGGGGTCGGGAAAGAGAGTGGGGAAGGGTGTCAGTAAGGAGGGCAAACTGGCTGCTGAAAACTCGTCCAGGGGAAGCAGAACTCCCGGGCAGAACTTCTGGGAGCCCACTGACCCCCCATGCCTAAGCATGGTACATTGTCCTGTTGCCTCTCACTTACAAAACACAAGTTTAAGAATAAAACGATTGAGAACTTCAAGAGAGCCATTTCAAGACATTAAACCCCAAGAGTAGGGCTGAGTGTGTGTAGGCGTGCTCGGGGGATGGTAGTAAGTTGTGTGACTCCATAGGGCTCAGGCCCATGAAGCCCACCCCTTTGGGGAGCTTAAATTATTCTCAGAATCTTCAAAAGGGCTTTGCGCAATCCCTTGTCTGGAAGAACCAAGAATGAGAAAAATGGGTTTAAAGACACACCTAGAAAACTATCTGAGCCTCAGTTTCCCGACAGCGTTCGAAGGCCAAGTGGTCAACACACACACGCTCTTCTCGTAACTGGGAATACCCTTTACAATCTTTATGAAATAAGTTTCATTGTGTGGGGGACACAGAGAACTGAATCTTCTCTGAAGGGCCATGTCGTCTCCACGTCTCCCTCAATTCGGCGAGCAACGATTTTCACAAGTACACGCATTTCCTTCTCCTCTTCCCTTCGCTGAGTCTTCAGTTTCTCCTTGGTCTCTCCCACCCGGCGGAGGACAGGGCCGCACCACCACACGGTGCCCCTGTGCTCAGCCTAACCGGGGACAAGGAGGAGTCAAGGTGCCCCAAATGCAGGCAGGGCTTGCACTGTGGAAGCGCAAGAAACAAACCAACCCTGAGTTCTAAATCCAGCCCTAGAAATCAGTGTATGAGAGCCTAACGGGTTGAATATCGAGGTCCTAAGAAAGGATTTCCAACTGCTTTCTTAAGTTGCAAAGGCGCGGACGACAAGTTGTAGGCGGCAGTTTTGGGAAGGAAACGGGAGACAACCCGAGGATGAAAGGTAGAGACTAGAGAAGATGAATGAAAAGATATTGACCAGCTGGAGAGTGGTGTTAGGAGATGTATAAATTAGTTGGCGATAAGGTGCATGCTGCTCAGGGGCAGCAGAGTGGCGCAGCGGAAGCGTGCTGGGCCCATAACCCAGAGGTCGATGGATCGAAACCATCCTCTGCTAAGTCCTTGTTTTTCCTCCGCATTGCCGGATCTTGCACTGGTCAGCGGGGCTTAAACACCTGTCGTGAACTAATGAAAACCTACTGTGACTGAGGGAGTAAACTCTGTTTTAACTGCCTGGTCCTCTCTGAAACCTAGGGGTTCCACTTTTAAAGAACTGAAGCATAGGTACACACATGGCAGTGTGATTTGTGTGTACCTATGTAACAATCTTGCATGTTCTTCACATGTACCCCCAAACCTAAAATGCAATAGAAAGTATATATTAAAAAAAAAAAAAAAAGAACTGAAGCATAGGCGAGGAAATGAGTGAACCTGCAAATGGGAGGTCTGAGAAATGAGGCGATAGAAGAGCAGAGATGGGTGTGGAGACGCGGGGAAAGGAGACTGAGGACGAGGTGAAGAAAAAGAGAGCGAGAAATGAAGACTAGGTTGGGAGACCTAGAAAAAGATATTACACAAATCTTGGAGACGTGGGTTTTGAAGGAGGTAATTTCCCAGACAGAAGCGAGTGTCACATGTTTGTTCCTCTAGCATTACGATTCCAGGAAACCCATCTCTAAAAGAGTTAGGAAAACACCAGAGGAAACAAAGGGGAATTGAACTACTTCTCTTGTGTCATAACTTTAATCTTTCGTTACCCAAATGTTTGATTCTTCTGAAGTTTCTTCCCACTTACTGAAGTCATTGTTGAAATGCGTACCTTCTACCTCCATCCTTTCGGTAAGCGGATGAAGGAGCCTGAGCGTCCGCTCTAAAGCCACGTTTATCCGCAGGTACCATCCTAAGGGCTCCTGTTAGCGATCATGAGCTGCGGGAATATTCACTACTGAAGGGGTCCCACCCTAATCTGAGCTCGATTTTCTTCGTCGTTTTTCCCGTAATAAATACTACACAATAATTATCTATTTAATGCATAAACAGTTTGAGGGTTAACCGCTGAACATAATAAAGCTTGGCTGCAGTGCTGAGGCATGGATATAGGACCAGAACGCTTAAAGACCCCAGTAATTACTGAAATCGTAAGCCTTATTAGCACTTCTTGGTCAACCAGCAAGCAACTGCAGAAGCCTGGGTAGCTCAGTCGGTAGAGCATCAGACTTTTAATCTGAGGGTCCAGGGTTCAAGTCCCTGTTCAGGCGAGTACTGGTAATTTTGCTTTAGTCAGATCTAAGTCACAGCATTTGGGAACATTTTATGAGGAGGGGGAAATATCACAAAGACAAAGACAGAGCTTTTTTTCCATCAAATTATCCCTTCTCTACATCAGCTGAAACGTATCCCCAAGTTTTCAATAGAAGTGGAAAAGGACACCATATAAAAATTAATAAACTGGTGATGGAATGCCTGGGAAATGGAACACTTTTAAAACTCCCTTGAAATGGTTCACGAATCCAGGCATGGGGGGAGCAGCTTGGGCGTTCTTGCTTAAAATGCAAAACCTTCCAGAGCAGTGACCTTTGCATAGTCTGTCTCTATGTTCCTTGGAGTTTAGACCAGCTCTTCCTACACGGAAAATCTGACCACTTCGCAACAGTTCCCACTTGAAAAACGCATTTCCAAACACTTTTTGAAATTGTGTTTTCTGTGTTTACATGATCTCTGTCATTATCCTGGGATTTAGATTACGGTTAAGGACCCTGATCATGGGCTTCTAGTGCATAGCTTCTGGGGCAGTTGTGCTAAACTGCGCCGCTTTGAAACGCGGGTACTAAGAGTTCAGCATTGTCGGTAGTTCTTTTGTCTTGAGCCTGAGAATATTCAGTCCGAACACTGCATTGAGTCCATTTGTAAGGTCTCAGCCTTTCTTTCTTCGGTTATATGATTCATTTGAAATAATTAGGTCCATTTTGACTCTTTCCTCTGACTTATTTTATTTGATTTTTTGAGATGGAGTTTCACTCTTGTCACCCAGGCTGGAATGCAATGGTATGATCTGGGCTCCCTGCAACCTCTACCTCCCAGGTTCAAGGGATTTTCCTGTCTTGGCCTCCCGAGTAGCTGGGATTACAGACACCTGCCACCACGCCTGGCTAATTTTTGCATTTTTAGTAGAGACAGGGTATCACTATGTTGGCCAGGCTGGTTTTGAACTCCTGACAGGTGATCCACATGCCTAGGCCTCCCAAAGTGCTGGGATTACAGGCATGAGCCACCGTGCCCGGCCTGTTTCATTTTTCGTACATACATAAAACATAACATCATTTTAAAAGTTAGAATTATGCAAAAGAGATATGTTCAAGGAAATATCACTCCCTTCATTGCTTTTTTTTTTCTTTCCTTTTTCAACTCATTCCCATCTACCCCCATTTGTTTTTTATCCTTCCTGTACCTCCTTTTGAATAAGCAGGCAAATAGATACATTTTTTTTAAATGTCCTCTTCTTTCTCAGACTAAATATCTTATACTATAGATATTGATCTGCTCTGCTTTTTTTGTTTAGCAATATATCTTAGAAATCTCTCCATGTCAGTTCATAGAGATCTTCCTCATTCTTTTGCACAGCTGCATAAGTACTCCACTATGTGGAAGTAATAATCTAACCATTCTTTTATGCTTAAGCATTTAGGTTGCTTAAAAAATTTTGCAATTGCAAACAATACTGCAATAAATAAATATGCTTATGTATATTTTTATTTTGTTGGATGTAGCTTTTCAGGGTAAATTGTAAGAATTGGGATTGTTGGGTGAAATGATTAATGCATATATAATTTTGTTAGAGATAGTCAAATTCCCCTTCAAAAGGATGGTATTGATATCGATATGCATTCCTACCAGAAATAAATGACACTACCTGTTCCCTGTATGCCTTGACATCCTTTTAAAATTTTTACCAACCTGGTAGCAGAGAAATAGTATCTTCATATAGTTTCAATTTGCAACTCTTTATTACAGAGTTTGAAGATATTTTCTTATGTGCAAGCATGTATATATATATATATATATATACACATTATGTTAATATTTTTTGCCCATTTTACTAGAAAGTTTTGGCTCTTTTATTCCGTTGTTGAAAAATGTTTCTCTATTAGGGATATTAACTCTTTATCTGTGATGCACATTGCAGTTAGTCCCCTAGCCCCGACTCCTGCCATTTGTTAACTCTCTTTAGAGTTTGCTTATCATGATTTTTGTACCATACTTTAAGGTACTTAAAGATAGTAAATTTTCTTTTATTGTATCCACAGCTTAAGTTATAATTAGAAAATTCTTCCTATATCCAGGTGACAAGGGAATTCACACATGACTCTTTTTAATACTTGTAGGTTTTCAGTGTTTATACCTAGGTTACTGATCCATTTGGAATTTATTCTTGCATAAAGAATGATGTCTGAATTCATTTTCACTCTTTCTAATTGGCTAAAAAGTTGATCGTGAACTACTTGTCAAAAAGTCTGTCTTTGCACCTGTGACTTGAAATACATGCTTTATGAAATACTAAATACCCATATGTGATTTGGTTTACTTCTGGACTTTGTATTCCATTATTGGACTGTTTGTCTATTCATTTGTGAATGCTATAGTGCTTTAAATATAGATACATGAAGAGTGCATTTTAATAACGGACAGGGCCACCCCTCCCCACAGTACCAAAGCTCCATTCTCACAGCTTCCAGGAGTGTTGACTGCTAAAGTGTCACATCACCTCCAGGAACAGCGCCCCTGCTAAAGATTATACTCTCTCAGCACTAAACTGTCTTTCTGGGGCAAACGGTATCCAGTGACCACATTTTACTTCAGTCTGGGACAGTTCTGAAGGGCATCTTGCCAGAGCTCCCGTGGCTGGGCTGATGCCTCTGCTGCCACTGCTTTGCAGTTTCCCTGTTTCCTCTCTCCAGCTCTGCTTTTCTCTCATTCTTACAGATGTTCTTCTGTGTACTCTGTAATACATTTTGTGCACAAAATGTCTGTCTCAGAGAACCTGTTTCCTGGGAACTCAAACTAAATCACTCTCTGAGACAGGGTCTTGGTTTTCATATCATTTCCTTTTTATTGGAAGAAGTATTGTTTCCTTTTTATTAAGTCTGTAAGTTTTCCTCTGATTACTGCGTTAGTGTTATCCTGTGGAGTCCACTACATAATATTTTCATTGCCTTTGTTTTATAGAAATTTTATGCTTTGTGTTTGTACTGTCCCTTTGGCCTTAGTTTTTAAAAGAAAGTTTTATAATGTTCCGGGGATGGGGGTCAGAAAATGTTGTTTTCTATTATTTCTACATTTTAGAATAGATTGAGGATTTTTTTGTGGGGTAAGAGCAGCTAATAC
Source organism: Alouatta palliata (assembly GCA_004027835.1). Classification (NCBI taxonomy): domain Eukaryota; kingdom Metazoa; phylum Chordata; class Mammalia; order Primates; family Atelidae; genus Alouatta; species Alouatta palliata. The sequence goes on from PVKV010007487.1 coordinate 77,854, forward strand.
ATGAACAATGTTTATATACCATGGGACATTTTCTTATGTCAGGGTGCAGACTTCAGAAATCTCTGCATCAGACCTTTCACACATCAACCAATGATATTCAATATTGTTAACAGTTCTACAAACACTTGCACACATGTGGCGTGGTACAGAGTTACGAGTATTTCTTGTGTGTATGTTCCTTGAAAACAAGTTATTAATTTGTTAGATTTTTTAAATGCTTAACTTTTTGAGATAAGGACAAACCATTTTTCAATGTTGTAAAAATGGATGCCTCTACTGACAGTGTATTAGGGACACTATTATATATCCAAATCATCAACTCCTGCTGTTTTTGTACATTTCATTTTAATCCCATCAAGTGGAGGTAAATGTTATCTTGCATGGTTTGCATTCCTTCATGACAATGACGTTGAACATATCTACATGTTTGGATTTATAGGTTTGAATTTTCTTCTAAATGTCAGTTGATTTATCTATTTGATTGTTTAATTGATATTTCATTGATTTTTTTTACCTTCCTCCTTATGTAATCCTTTGCAATTCAATTCAACTATTTGAATGTAGTTTAATCTTTCTCAATGTAACTTGTGTTTTTAATTTAACCTGTAATTTTTTTCAGCTAAGAAAAATTATTACTTTCATAAATATCAAGGTTTTCTTAAACCTGGAGCATTTTTGTGTCTTGCCCAACCAGTCTTTCCAATCTTTACTTGTTCCAATACATATTCTCATGTATGTGGTAACCACTGCCTCTTGCTTCTCATAGTCTTTCCTTACCCTTCTCCTGCACCTTTTTCCCGCATCAAAGAGGCTCAACTTAGACTGCATTTCCCAAGCTTACTTCACATCTGTCTGCAGCTCAGTTTAGTCAACAAAATGCACTGGTGGGCGATAGGAGAGTAAAGAAATAAAGAAGCCAGATAATTTTTGCCACTGTCTGCCTGCGGGAACAGCTGCCTGTGCTCCTTCCCTTAGCTCTCACTGGACAGGACAGAGCTAGTACGATTAAACCTTAAGCCAGATCGTTTCACTTCCTAGGCTCTAATAGTGCTGCCTCTTCCAGAAAGTGTGGTGGTACTTGCTTCTCTTTTCTGGGGCAGTTTATCTCTTCCTGTGCAGAAAGCATTAATGTTTGAATGTGAGTTAAACATTGGTTAAAAAAAAAAAAAAAAAGAGGTAGGCTTCATTTAGCTGTTTGTGCTCAGACTTAGTCATCACCCATGCTCCTTTGCGCTCTATGCTGCAATATTGTTGTAAACTGCGTTTCCCAAACTCCCTTGTCAACTGGCTTTGGCTGGACCTCACCAATGTTAGGCATTGATGGAGATGAAAGGGAAGAAGGAAAAGAGGAAACAGCATATTACCCATGCCACCTGGGCCCCGGCTACCTCTTCATGTGTCAAGTGCCTGAAGCGTCAGCCTGCTGTGGCTTCAGGTTCTTCCAGGCAGGGGAGGCTCTCGGTCTTTAGTAACTTCCCATCCTTGCTAATCTCTGTCCCATCTGTCATATCAGTTTCTCTATCTGTAGTGTAGCCAATTTACTATATTAAATGTCACCATTTTGTCACCTAACTAGTGTACATAAGGTCCTTATTGATTTGTGTAAATACTACTAAGAATTATAAAGTTTGTTTTTGATATGTATGTTCTGGATCTTCATGGGGTTAATCTTTACCCAATTTCACATTTCCCCTTTATAGGAATTTTATATTCCTGGCTTCATTTATTAAATAGCCCCAACTCTCCTCTGATCTGGCATGCCCCTCTGTCAATATACCAGTCTATATGCTTACTGTTTTTTTTTTTTTAATGAGCTCTCTTTCATATTTTGTCAGTTCAAGATTTTATACCAGTACCTGTTTTAATATATGAATTTCTGGAATGTCTACCAAGTCCTGCAGCATGGTTGGCAATTATCTTCTTATGTTTGGCAAGTGTTCTTACTGTTATAGTTCCTATGCACTTCCATGTAATTTACAACCAGTCTATCCAGTCCTTGAAAAAGTGCTTTTGGAATTTATGTTGAAATTACACTGAATCTATAGGTCAGTTTGGGAAGAGATAATATAGTTGAGATATTAAATCTTCCTGTGAAGACTATGAACATGACATATTTCTCTACTTATTTAGGTATTCCGTTTCTATTTTGAAAATAAGCTATTTTGTCTTTCTACCTCTTCTGATATTTTTAGAAAGTTTGTAGTCTTTATCTATTAGTTATCTGCGTCATTACATTATTATTTAAAAGTTTGGTTCTTGTATTTCTTTAGACAATCTGTGTTCTTAGTTTGAACAATAACACTGTGAGATTGCATATTCTTCCTTCCCACCTCCCTTCTCTCTCACCCACAACTAATTTTAATCAGTAATTTTTAGCTCTTAATGTTTAAAGTAGTTAATTAAGCTCATGTATATAACACTTCTTCATTCTTAGTTGTAGGGGATTAAATAATGTTGCCCCCCAAATTCGTGTACACCCAGAACCTCAGAATGTGACTTTATTTGAAATCAGGGTATTTGCTGATATAGTTAGTTAAGAAGTAGGTCTTAAAGATTAGGGTGAGCCTTAAATCCATTGCGTGAGGTCTTTATAAGAAGAGAAGGCATACAGAGATGCGGAGAAAAGACAGCCACGTAACAACAGAGACACGGACTGGAATTATTCAGCTACAACCCAGAGTACACTAGAGGTTGCCCGGAGCCGCCAGAAGCTAGGAAGAGGCAAGGATATGTTCTTCCCTGGAGCCTTCAGAGAGAGGGTGACTTCCGACCCTTTGATTCCAGACTCCTAGACAACAGAACTGAGAGCACAGTTTTATTGTTTGAAGCCACCCAGTTTGTGACAACGTGTTATGGCAGTGCCAGGAAACTTGCTGAGATTTACTTATTAAGGTTTCTGATGGACATCAGGTTGCCTTTAATTTCGTGCTACCTCAAATTACTACAATGAATATCTTCTTTCTGTGAAGCCACTTACTGAGCTCAGCGGGAATTTCACTGAGGCACATTCCTTGGAATGATATTTCTACTACTAAAAGCCTATAGATAAATAAACACACATTTAATGTCAACGCTGCAAAATCTAAAACCTAGACTTTGAGATCTTTCCTTTAGGAAAGGAAATGTAGAAACTCACATATATAAGACTTTTATCATGGTAAACAGAAACAGAGGAAGGGCAGCTAACTCACGTTGGTCTGAGAAAAAGTCCTAGGGGGCAGTGACTTTGAGGTAAACCTCTAATGAATAAGCTTGAGTTGAAGAAGGAAGAAGGATATTTCGAGCAGAGGAAGTTTTTTAAGTTTACTGTGCTCCTTACTATTAATGAACACTTCTTTGCTATTCATGACCTAGAACTATTCTCAGTAAAGTCATCATCTCTTGCAGGACTGCCATCGTTATGGCAGTGATAACCTTCTGAGAACCAGGAAATTCAAATCCCTCTCATGGTACTCTGCTAATATCTCCCGGGTTTGCTGAGTCTGCCCTTTGTGCCTCTTCCCAGAGATGGCTTCTTTCACTTGGCCCGGCTGTACTCCGCTGTTCTTTTGATGCCATGCTTCTTAGCCTCGGACTTAGCACTGTGAACTAGGGTGTGCGGCTACTGACCTTTGAAGAGTTTCCTGCCTCTCCTGTAGATGCGATGCCAGGACAAGAGCACATTCCTGTCCCTCCTTGTGCATGGTAAGGGGGAGATGTTCCTGGTCCATGTGCTTTACTCCCAATTGAAGTGGGCCTGCAACAACAGTGCCCTGTAAATTAATGGCCAGCTTTTCTCTTTCTCTTTTTTTCTTTTTCTTTTTCTTTCTTTCTTTCTTTCTTTCTTTCTTTCTTTCTTTCTTTCTTTCTTTCTTTCTTTCTTTCTTTTTTCTTTCTTTGTCTCTTTCTTTCTTTCTCTCTTTCTTCTTTCTTTCTTTCTCTTTCTTTCCGTCTTTCTTTCTTTCCTCTCTCGCTCTCTCTCTCTCTCTCTTTCTTTTTTTGATATAGAGTCTCCAGTGAATTCACTGATCTTTGTCTGGTTTCTCTAGTCTGCTCTTAATCTGCCCCCAATTGAATTTTTCATTTCACCTATTGTACTATTCAGTTCTGTCATTTCTGTTTGATACTTGTTAATGTTTTCTATCTGTTTGCTGAAATTCGTAGTTGTTCTTGAATTGCTTTCCTCTCCTCAGTGTGCATATTTATGATAATTATTCTGAGTTCTCTGTCAGATAAATCGCAGATCTTCACTTCACTTGGATTGGTTTCCAGAGATTTATCTTGATTTTAATTTGAAATATATTTCTCCATTTTTTCCCCACATAGGTAGGTTTTACAGAAGTTATCGCATTTGGTATATGAACTAACTTTTCCCAGGAAGAATGAGTATAGCTGATTTATCACTTAGGTAAACCACAGAAAATGCTTGTGCAGTGCCAAGCTCTGGCTCAGGTTTCAGGAGAGCTTTTGTTTATCTGCCCCATTAGTGCCTGAGCTGTTCCCACCCATTTGATGTAGATGTTTTCTCAGTTGTACAGTGGGTAGGAGTCTTTTAACTGGTTTCTGAATTTCTCTAAGATGAAAACGATCTGTGAATAGATGTTTATTTAGTGTGTCTGTGGGTGGAGGCAGAGTCAGGAGTCTCCTATTCTACCATATTGCTGATGTCACCCACTACAAATGTCAAACTAACCATAAATACAAAATTCCAAAAGTGATAGCTTACGCTATCTCACAGCAGGTCTCTCCCTTTGCAAAGGGAGAGGAAGGGAGTATGGGAAAACTATGTAAGAGGGCGAAGAAGGAAAAGGAGGGCCGACACATTAGCTTAGTCCCACAAGAGAAAGTCTACCCTAAATATGAAATTATAGAAAAGAACCATCATAAGTAGTTACAAGAGGCAGAACCCAAAGAAAAAAAAGCTTAAAGTAAAAAACTAAAAAGGTGCCTTGAAATACCATTGCTTCTTCAAAAGAGGTTAAAAAGAAGGAGTTTTGCTCCTTTTCTAGGGAGTAGGAGCTGAAAGGAGTGGAAAGAGTTAGCATCCTGCAATACAACAACAAAAAATAAGAGGACATAAAACACCTCACCTCACTACCAATATTATCATCCGTTTTTAAAAGCACACTTTTGTACAACAAAAAATGTACCACAAGGGAGTTCCTTCAGTAGCACTGTCAGCCCTGTTTAGAAGACTGTCATTTGTACAGTACATTTTGGTGATAAGATATTTATACATGTTATGTCATTTGATTTTTTAAAAAATTGTAGTCCCGATAGTCTTACTTAACATATGAGGAAACTGAGTCTTCAAGGGGCAAAATGGCTTGCCCACGGTGACAAGGCCAGTCATGGCAGGGCCAGCAGTAAAGCCCGTGTTCTCTGGCTCCCTTACTCTCTCAAGTCTGTCCTACAATGCGTCCATCGTATCCAAAAGAAATACTAGTCTTTCTACACACTGTTGTTTAAAGGTAGAGATCATGTCCTAGGGACCTTTCTATTCTCATAGCACATAGAACAGTGATTTGCACATGAGAAGCAATAAAAAATAATTGTTGAATTGAATTACATTAAAATGTAATGTAAAACTTATTTAGAGAATTTTCAGTGGAATGTGGGGGAGGAAGGCATATGGAAGTGGGCTAATTCATTTAAACATGAAAGATATTGAACATGCAAAATAGAAACAGTGAGCATAGAGAAGTAAAATAGGTAGTATTTAATAATACGTGATTTGGATACAGAGACCATGGGTTTGAATCACGGCTTTAACAATTCATAATTCTGTACATTTTGACAAGTAATGTTTTCTCATCTGCAAAACAGAAATAATAAAAGTACTTAACTTGAAAAAAATGTAGTATGAATAAATAGAAAAGGAAAGAAAAAGAATAACAGTTTGTATTCAAATAGTTCTCTGTATGTATTTATTGTACTTATCTGAACGTTAACCTAAGAAGTAAAATTTGATAACTTACACGATGAAACAGAGATGTATGTAAACAAACAAATAATTGATTATATAAAGGTAATATTTAAAATGTAATTAAAAGATACAAAATATTTGACTGCCATTTTTAACTTCCAGGTAGGAATTCTAATGATAGTAAGTATTAAGTAGGGGAAATATACCAGGTACTTGTGTGTTTCACATTATTGCTGTTTGGGTAAGTGTTTACCTGGATATATCGCAGTTGACTTCATGTAATTTCTATGTTCTTAATTCTTTAATTATATGAAATACATTTAATCACCAACCATTGCCTGAAAGATGTTTATTTCTACTAAGAAAACCTTCTACTGAACTATAGCATACATAAAGTCTGCATACCATAGATGTCCAGCTGGATACATTTTCACATACTGAACTTACCTGTAACAGAAACTCAGAAGACTCCATCAGGTCCCTTTCCCGTCATTGCCCAGTTCCTCTCATAGAGGTACTCACTGTCTTCACTTCTAACATCACAGAATAATCATTTTTCCCTATTCTGAAACTTCATTTAAATTAAATCATAGAGTACATTCTCTTTTGTGCTGGATTTCTTTCATTCGCTGTTATTTCTTTTTTTTTTTTTTTTTGATGTTATTTCTTGTGTGAAATTTTTATACTTTGTTAATTCCCATTGCTGTATTATATTCTGGTGTTCAAAAATAAAGCTGTGCATTTTACTGGTAAGGTGTATTTGGATTGTAGTATGGTATAAATGTTTGTGTCCCAAAATTTATTTGTTGAAGCTAATCACCAATGTGGTGGTATTAAGAGTTGGGGCTTCTGTTAGGAAGGTGATTGGTCATGTGAGTGCGGCCCACATGAACGGGGTGAGTGATCTTGCCCATTCCACTGTGTGGAGACACAGCAGAAGGCGGGATCTATGAGCCATGAGGTGGGCCCTCACTAGATACCAAATTTGACAGTGCCTTGATTTTGGACTTGCCAGCCACCAGAACGATGAGACATACATTTATGTTGTTTATAAGCTATGCAGTTTATGTTTTTTTTAACAGAAGCCCAAACTGAGGAAGACAGATAGTTTCTGATTTTAGGCTTTTATGAATAATGTTTCTACAAATATTCTTCTTTATGTCTTTCGGTGAACATATCCATACACAGATGTTCAAGTATATTCCCAAGAGATGTACTTGCTGGGTCATAGGGTATGCATATGTTCAGTTTAGTTTCACAAATTGGCTTTCCCTGTGGCTATTGCTTTTACCTCTCCCATCAATATATAAAAATTCTGACAGTTTCACATCTTCACTAACTTAGTATTGTCTCTCTTTTTCATTTTAGTCATTTGGGTAGGTATGAAGGGGGTTAAACTCGTTTAATTTTCATTTTTCTGGTGACTAATAAGGTGAGGCATTGGACTTGCTGGGTCATAGGTTATGAAGCAGAAGTGTCTCTGACTTTTGTATCAATCATTTATACACTAATTTTGTGCCCTAAGAATTATTTTTGCATTCTGGAAGATGTTGTCAAGCTGTCTTTCAAGTTACTGATTTAGTTTCCTAAATTGTCTATTAAGTGCTTTACTTCTGGAGTTGTGTTTTTTAGATATGGTATGGGTCTTTTAAAATGTGATATATGTACCTGGTTATAACTAGCAATAAATACAAAAAGAATTCTATGCAAAGTTTCTTTTCCATACCTGATTAGTTTCTTGCCTAATGATAATTGTAGTTTCCAGTTTCTGTGTATTTTCTGATGTATTCTAAGCATGTTTATGTATATATGTACATAGTATGCACATTATTACACAAGTGGTAATAAACCATTCACACTTCTGCACTTTGCTGCTTTTTTGACACTCAGAAATATCTTTTTTAATGAATGTAGATTTTTCCAGTTTTATTTAGCTATGATTGACCAAAATTTATATATATTTAGGATACACAATATGGTTTTGACATGTGTATACATTGTAAAATGATTACAGCCATCAAGCTAACTAATGTGCCCATCACATTGCATAGTCATCTTTGTGTTTTTGTGGTGGAAGGACTGGGGATCTACTCACTTAGCAAATTTCAAGTTTATAATACACCATCTTCTACAGCCATCATGCTGTATGTTAGGTCTCCAGTACTTACTCATCTTATGACTGAAGGTATTAACCCTTTGACCAATATTCCCCTTTTCCCCCACGCCTCAGTCCCTGGTAACCACCATTCTATGCTCTGTTTTTAAGAGTTTGACTTTAGGTTCACATACAGGCAAGATCATGCCATGTTTAGTTTTCTGTGTCTGGCTTATTTCACTTAACATACTATCTTCAAGTTTCATTCATGTCACAAATGGCAAAATTTCATTCTTTTTTAAGACAAGAATGTTCTTTGTATATACACATCTTCTTTATCATCTCATCTGTCAATGGACACTTGTTTCCACATGATTTAATATCTTGGCTATTATGAATAATGCCACAGTGAATATGGTAATGTAAATATCTCTTCCTGATGGTGTTTTTATTTCCTGCACCTTGCTTTTTTATACTTATCTATAAACTTGTGGCTCAGATTTTATAAGAAAAACATTTAGGTATTTCACTTTCTTTGTTATAATTTTATTTTTATCAAAGGAATGGCTGTATTATATATCTATTTCTTCCTAAATCAATAAACGTATTATTTCTAGTATTTTTTTATGATAAAATATCTCTATACATATACATTTTATTTACATGCCTAAATATACATAATAGTAGAAATTTTAGAAGTACAAGTGACAAAATATGTATGCATTCCATTTTTGTTGGAGATTATTTTATTGTTAAATAATAATTGTATATATTTATGGGACACCTGATATTTTGATACATTCATATAAAGTATAATAATCAAATCAGGATAATCAGGATATTCTCTCACCTTAAACACTGGTCATTTTTTGGTGTTAGGAACAGTTCAAATCTTCTAGTTACTTTGAAATATACATCCAATTATAAAGACACATGCACACGTATGTTTATTGCAGCATTGTTTACAATAGCAAACACTAGGAACCAAGCCAAATGGTCATCAATGATAGACTGGATAAAAAAATGTGGCACATGCACACCATGGAATACTATGCAGTTATAAAAAAGGATGAGTTTATGTCCTTTGCAGGGAGATGGATGAAGCTGGAAACTATCATTCTCAGCAAACTGACACAAGAACAGAAAATCAAACACCGCATGTTCTCACTCATAAGTGGGTATTGAACAATGAGAACACATGGACACAGGGAGGGGAAATCACACTTTGGGGCCTGTTGGGTGGTGGGGGCAGTAGGGAAGTGATAGCAGGGGTTGGGGGGATTGGAGAGCGATAACATTAGGAGAAATACCTAATGTACCTGACGGGGGGATGGGTGCAGAAAACCACCATGGCATGTGTATACCTATGTAATAAACCTGTACAATTTGCACATGTACCCCAGAACTTAAAGTATAATAATAATAAAATGAAATATACATTACATTATTGTTAACATTAGGTACTCTACTGTGCTATCAAACACTAGAACTTTCTTATTCTTTCTTTGTAACTTTATGTTTGCACCCATTAACTAACCTCTTGTAATTCTCTTCTCTATCCTTCCCATCCTCTGATAAATATTATTCTATCCTCTAACTCCATGAAATCAACTATTTTAGCTCCCAAAATTTGTCTTTCTGTGTCTGGCTTATTTAACATAATATAATGACCTCCAGTTCCATCCATGTTGCTGCAAATGAAAGTTTCTTCTTTTTCACAGCTTAATAGTATTCCATCGTGTGTATGTACCACCTTTTTCTCTTTTTTTAGTCTTTTAATAAAAAAAGTTTTTTTCTAACAGCTATTTCAAGGGCTTATACCAAGGGCTCTTTGAATATCTCATGCAGGAGCAGACAGTGAAAAATGAATAAGAGTTGAACATATTAAGCACAGTTGTTTCAATGAATAACACGATTGGGAATAAGGCACAGAATGATTAACTGTTGAGCCATCCTGTGTTGTATTCTGTTTTCTTCTCCGAGTTTTTATTGTTGCTTGAGTGACCTGAATCACAAAAGGTTTACACAGAAAAGGGACATTTTATATAGACGTTACAACTGTCCAAAAAAAAATACTAGTTCGTACCCATATATATATGAATTAAAATACAAGAGCTGAAATGTTTGTACTCTATGATCTGTCCTTTTTTTTCATTTTTAATGAGTAAAGTCTTGGAGTCCCTGCTTATTTTAAGTTCCTTAAAATTTAGATTAGATCATTTTGATCATTTTGATAACATGTATCCTGCTGAAGTAGAGTATAATATATTTTAATTTGAGATGGAAAGCAGATAGTTACTGATTCCTATTCTGGAATCTATGAATGTCCTTCAGTATGTTTAGTATATTGCATTAATATTATGTGGAGCTTGGTCAGACTTCTTTTTACTGGTCATCTTTATAATTTAACTGGAAGAAATATGTTCTTTTCTTTTCTCTTTTTTTGAGATGGAGTCTCGCTCTGTCACCCAAGCTGGAGTGCAGTGGCATGATCTTGGCTCACTGCAACCTCCGCCTTCCTGGTTCAAGTGATTCTCCTGCCTGAGCCTCCTGAGTAGCTGGGAGTACAGGTGCCCACCATGACACCCAGCTAATTTTTGTAATTTTAGTAGAGATGGGGTTTCACCATGTTGGCCAGGATGGTCTCAAACACCTTATCTCAGGTAATCCAACCGCCTCATATCCATAATATAGGATGAAAAGTTTAAATGCCTGATTATATATCCAAGCACACTTTTATTGTCAGGAGGGAAATTTGGAAGTGTCTGAAACATAGTTATTTGGGATCATATTACCTAATGAAAATGTTAATTATCTCTAATTATGTTCCTCAAACTATAGAATATACGCCCAAAGTGGAAGATAAACCCTTTTCTGAAATGATTCTCTGTGGAAAGAGTGAACCATTTTCTTATTAGAAATATAGAGGAACTTAACATTGATAATGTGTAGTTGGCAGAAAAACTGTTCTCAATTTTTTTTTTTGAATGAGCTTTTTGGCAAAGGGCCACAGCTGATATCTCAACTGGGTAGCCACCTATGGGAGAAATGTTGAGACATGTCTTCGGTGCATGTGGTAGGCCATTTTCAACTTAATACTGATTTTAAAATATAGAAGTTATTTCTCATATTGGCTGATAATCCTGTCAGAGGTAATCAGAGCTCTGGAATTCTATTCAGCAGGTCTGTGTCAGTCTCTGTCTCTTAGGCACCATTGGAGTACCTGAAATTGCCTTCTAAGACAAGAGGTTAGCATTTCTCTAGAGTCTTAAGTGTAAAACTGAGGAGAATCTGTGAAGTATGGCCCTTCAAATATTGTAGTCTTTCTGATGACATTCACTTCACCAAGGTGGATGAGGGTCTTCAGTGCAGTCAAAGTGCTATACAAGTACCTTTCATAGGAGGGGTACTGTGACATGATTCTGAGGATGTTGACCCCCAAAGTAGAAATGGCAAGTATGAAATAAGCTGACAGTGATGACGAGCAAACGTCACGTGCACTAACCAGGTTATCTCCCTCTGTGCTATTCCTCCCTGCAGGACTAGTAACATTATGCACATTTGTTAGACTAAGACACGATGAGTAAAGATTTTACTCAAAAGTAGATTTTAAAACTTGCTAAGGTAGTTGGTCAAGCAGACAAGGGACAGAGACCATGCCCCTCCCACTGTCTCACACTCGTTTTCATCGGAAAGAAATCAGAGTATGATTATTTCTTCCCACAGCCCATGCTTTCTTGTCCCTAGTTTAAATAACTGGGTGTACTTCACCCTCTACACTCTACATGTTAGTATCACTAAGTATCTCTTCTGTTCATGAGATGATCTTTAAGCTGATACCTGGTTTTCATTTTGGCAATAAACTCCCTCCTCGAACTTGTAATTTTTTCCTCTGCTCCCCAGTTTCCCTTCATTCTGGCTACAGTTACTGGGTAGGCTCAGTAGCCAGGACAACTTTTAAGTAATAAAAGAAGGAACTGACATTGTAGAAATCCAAGCTGAATGTAAGAAAATACATCCTGCTTCCAGAAAACCCTTCCTAATATAGCCTGATGTCATTTATCTGGAGTCTACCCTGTGGGTGCAGGACACTGATGCATCGCTCTTTCCTCCCTGTCCTACTCTTCTCCACTTTTGTCCCCCCAGAACAAGGATTCATCTTGTGACACTTCCCTAGCACAGTGAGTCATTTTGTGATTGATAATTGGCAATCCTCTCTTCTCACAATGTAAGTCCTAGGAGGACAGGCAGCTTGCTTATTTATCTTTGAAATCTAAGTGTTCGATATAGTACAGGATGCAAAGCCGGTGCTCAGTGAGTTTTAGAACAAATGAATGCTATTAAATTCAGTGCAGAAAATTTCTAATTGTGTAATATAACATAGTTCTCATATTTGAATGTATGTGATTACAGATTTTTATTGAAGCAACTTTGTTTGTCGTCCTGTTCTAGACACTGTAGAACATCCAAAGTGTGTGTATGAGTGTGTGTGCATCCTTAGAGAGAAAAAGCTTGTAATCTTACAACTGATAGTATTCACTAATTGTCATACAAGATAAAAGATAGAAGTGCCATTGGAGAAATGTGACGGTAGCTGGAGAGAATACGACTACTTTTTTTTTGTAAGCAAACTCTTGAAATCATGATGTTTTATTCACTCTGTTACATGAAACTCAAAAAATGACCAGGAAGAAAATGAAGTGTGCCACTGTGCGCAGTTTACTCACTGAAAGATTCACTTATCATTTCATGTGACTTTGTTTTTGGAGCATTTGTCACGTGCCAGGCTTTGTGCTAGGTAAATTACCATGACAGTCTATGCCGAATATCTCCATTTGCCCCTCCTAATCCACTTTCCCCCACGCCACGGGAGGCTCAGCTGTGTGGGCCACACTCTTGGGCCATTTTACCTTGTTTCCCACGTGGTTGAGAGAGCAAGGAGCCCCTCCTAAGAGGGAAGAGGAAGGTCAGATATTCCTTCTCCAGGCTCCTTCTGGACAAGGTCTTGTCAGCCTGGCTCTGTCCTTTGACTCTAAGCCTCGCAATGTCTTTCCCAGAAAACTCTCTTTTTTCCAGGTTCCAGTAACTTCTTTCTCCCCTCATGCTTTATGGACGAGGGCTGTTAGCAGCTCCACTTTCCCCGGCAGTTTTCCTAGACCCCACCGAAACCCTCATAAAAAGTCTCTACTCAAACCATCCTAACATTCCTTAAATTTTAGTTTCCAGCTGTTCACTATTTATACTCTGATACAAGAAAACTCTTTTTAGTTTTGTCAGGTTTTCTTCAATGGCAACTCCTTCATTTGGGTCAAAGATTAACACGTTGGAATAAGCATAAAGATTAACATGTTGGAAAAAGATGAACATGTTGGAATAAGCAAAGGTTAACGTGTTGGAATAAGCATTTCAAGTGTCAGAATAATGCTCTTTGGCGTGAGGGAAAACATAAAATTGTGATGACTCCTTTGTCCAGAGTGAACAAAAGAGCTTTCCCCAGGAATACTTCCATTATAGTCTGGGCAGGACATCAACAACCCAAGTCCTACTTTCTCATAATACAGTTTATTTTGCCAGCATTTTATCTTTTCCAGAAATCTGAAATCAGCTTAAGACAACTGGGAATCGTTTGTAAAGTCATGTGTAAAATTAAACGTCTCACAGAGTAGAATAAGCACATGTTTATTGCATGTCATGCCATGGGGAAATTATCATTTTTAATGTACTGGTAGACCAGAATATACATAGTTATTGCTCAGAATAGCCGTGCTTCTGGTGTTTCTTCACTCATTTTCTGTCATGAATGCTTGACAGATTACATTTTTTTATAGCACTACACAGTTTCAATCAACTGTGTGTGCGATGCGTTTCTTTTTTTTAATATATATTTTATTTCATTTTAGGTTTTGGGGTACATGTGAAGAACTTGCAAGATTGTTGCATGAGTACATACATGGCAGTGTGGTTTGCTGCCTTCCTCCCCATCACCTATATCTGGCATTTCTCCCTATGTTATCCCTCCCCAACTCCCCACCCCCCGCTGTCCCTCCCCTAGATCCCCCCCCACAGACCCCAGATGTGTTTCTTTATTTCTCAATTTGGTAAGAGCCAGATCTTATTCCAAGGTTATGCCAAATGTCAGTGGTTAGAATCCCTGTTTCCTGACTTCAACTGTTCTCTGTTACTTGCCTCTCAAAGACTAAGACTGGTTTAAATAATTGTGATAGTAACATATATATATATTTTCAAAACAAACAAAAACACGTGACATTTGTTCATATATAAAGTTCTAGGTAATAAGCACTCACGCTGCAGTTTAGTACCGTTCATAAGCATCTTCTTGTACTTTTGTCACTTGAACTTCACAATAACTCTCTAACGTCAGTGACAGGGCTGGGCGCGGTGGTTTACACCTGTAGTTCTAACACTTTGTGAGGCCGAGGTGGGCAGATCACTTGAGGTCAGGAGTTCGTGACCAGGCTGGCCAACATGGTGAAACCCGGACTCCACTAAAAATACAAAAATTAGCCAAACATGGTGGTACATGCCTGTAATCCCAGCTACTCGGGAGGCTGAGGCTGGAGAATCACTTGAACTTGAAAGGCGGAGGTTGCAGTGAGCCAAGATCACGCCATTGCACTCCAGCCTGGGGGACAAGAGTGAAACTCCATCTCAAAAAAAAAAATACAAATAAAAATAAAGTTAGACAGAGATATTCAGATTATTGGTCTAATATTCCCAAGTGCTCCGGGGTGCCCTTTTGTGACAGTCATCTTACCCGAGAGCAATGAATGTCACTGAAGCGATTTAAGCAAGAGTGCATCACGGGTAACAGACTGAAGGGAGACAAGACAGGAGCAGACAGACAAGTTCCAGGCTCCAGCAAAAATCCAGGTGAGACAGGCGTGGGCTTGGGTAGTGGAATAGTGGCAAAGAGATACGGGCAGACTCCACGTGTAGCTCAGCACAAACATAGGCAAGTGTTAGTGAAATACATCTTCAGTTAATAAAACCTGTGATACAAAATTTCTTCCACAGGATTCCATGCTTCTGTGTGATGAAAGTGTGATTTATTTTTCTTCTCTGCCTGCTTATGATTTTCTCTTTCAGATTATCCCAAAATGTCTAGCTATTTCTTTTTGAATCATAAGTTTTATCTAAAAATATAAAAAATACACTTTCGTATGCAAAGTAAATTAGTTTAATTGATTGTCAAGGTGCAATTTATTCAAAGTGGTAGATTTTGACATCTTTTAAGGCCTTGGATTTAAATCTGAGCTGGAATAAAAAGTCCAGTTAAACTTTCTCTTTAAGATTCAAAGAATCTCATAATTGCTCTGTGGGTAGAATAATTGCCTGGAGTGAGCCCCACATGTTATATGTACATGCATATAGACATTACATATGTACATTCAACTTATAAAACTTATTTTAATGAAAACATTTACCCGAGTGATTATATAATGCACTGATTAAAATTAAGTGCTGAGTTAATAATAAAGCAGGTATTTTGAGAATTGTGCAATACCTTTGTATTATGGGTAGCTATGATACTCTTTAATATTTTTGTTACTGCTGTTTGTTTTTTTTTTTTTAGTTATGGTCAGAAAGTAAAACAGATTAGAATAAGTTGTTTGGGAATCTTATGGAAATGCTGACATTCAGAAAAATATTCTTCAAATCACCAAGTCAAGATAGCAAAATGCAATGCAATTTCTCTGGACCCACTGAGCCATCACACCTGATTTTGTTCACTGAGAACAGGTTTGGTGACCAATGGGGTCAGTGGCTTTAACTGGAAACTGCAGACTACTGCCTCACAACCTGCACGTGTCCTTCGCAGCTGGTTTCTGAGAGAAGATGGATGTTTTCTCCTTCAGTTACCCTTTGGCAGTAGAAGGTAAGCCTTGTTATTACGTGCCTTAATCTATCCTAGAAAAACAGCTATAAACTATGTTAAATGGCACAACAATAGTAAACCTGAATCTTTAAAGGTTGGAAGACAGCGTCGTATAACCTCTGGTGTAAAACTCTCTGCTATTTATAGAGGAAAGGCAAGAAATGTGAAAATAGGGGAATGGAGAGTCACTCAGGCATGGCCCAAGCATGTGCTCTGCTCCTGCCTGGCTCTAAGACCTGGGATAAGTCACTTATCCTCTCTAAGCCTCAAGTGTGTCATCTGTGAAAATGGAAAGCATAATAATTCATACTGTGTGGAGTCACTGGGAGAACTACAAGGGGAAATACCTGTGACACACTTTGCACATAGAAATCTCAGTACATGTTCATTCTGACGGCGTCGTCATTATCATTAGGTGTACTCTTCTCAGAGTTGACTCTTTAGTCTACAAAACATTAAAAGAGACCCCCTCAGGATGCTGTTCCCTAAGCAAGTAAGCCAATAATCACATGTTCCCCTGTGAGCTATACCTCCACCTTCCTAAGAGGCTCTCAGAGTGACTGAGAGATCTATGACACCTGAGTGATTCACACCTGCAATTTTTAGGAACCCCTTCTGCATATACCCCATGGTTGTCAAATAATCATATATTTATTGAACCTGTGCTGTGCACAAAGCACTGTGCTAGGTATGCGACACCAGGATAGATTCTTTGCTCCAAGGAGCTTACAAATGAAGATGAAACAACTGTGTGAAGAGAAAAAAGAATCATCCAAGGTAGTTTATGTGAGATGCTAGATGAATCTAAAGACAAAGAGTAGAGGCTTTCAGAAGGGGAGAGATGACTGTGGTGGGAGAATTGGGAGCCTTCATGGAAGACATATGGTTCCAAGGGGCGTTTCAAGAAGATGTGGGGTTCATGTAAAGAAAGGAGAAGAGTAGGCCTGTCAGAAAGACACAGAGATCAAGTCGACACGGAGACCAATCAGAGTGGAGTAGTGAGGTGCTCTCAAACATAGTCCCAGAACAGCAGCCTCAGGGTCACCTGGAGCATCAGTCAGATCAGGCTGTCATAAAAATACAAAGACGGAATGGCTTAAACACAGACATTTATTTTCTCAGTTCTGAAGGCTGGGGAGATCCTAAGTTTCTGGTGTTTTATTTTATATGGACACTAATCCCATCAGGCCAGGGCCCCACCTTATTCATTTAACCTTAGTTTTTCCTTAGAGGCCCCATCTCTAAATACAGCCACATGGGGGGTTATGACTTGGACATATGAATTTTGGGGAGATACCACCATTCTATCTGTAGCACATGAAAACTTTTCATAAATGTTAAATCTTGGGCTTTACCCTGAAACGACTGAGTCAGAAACCCTAGGATTTGGCCTCAAATATCTCTTTCAATCAGGCTTTTTGGGGTGTCTGAGATTGAGAACCACTGAAGAGTCAATAGGGGAAGTGGATGGAGGGAAGATGAAAGAAGTAGACTGTCATCAGAACTTGGAGAACTTTGAGATCAAGAATGTAAAGGCTGCTCTTAGTCAGTGAGACACCTAGAAGGAGAGGAGGGAAATCATTCATTTTGTCATCTGTTTGTGGGAGGAAGGGGAGGAAAGAAAGGAGGAGAGAAGGAAAAAAAAGGGAGGAATTAAGAGAAAAGGAAGAAAGAAAGAGAGGGAGAGAATGAGAAAGGGACAGAAGAAGGCCTTTTGGAAAACAGTTTCATAGTTCAGGTGTTTACATTCTAAATACAGTAATAGCAGGAGTGGAGAAACAGGATGAATGCAGTATATATTATGAAAATCTACAGCTCATTCCAGGGTCAAGCCAGCAAAGGAGAAAGGGGAATTAGGGTAACTTGTAGATCTGTGCAACCTCCCACTGACAAAAATGTGGAAGCTCAGATGGGGAGCTGATGTGAGGCACACATTCCATTTTATTCATTTGTGCTGATGTTAACAGGAGGACATCTAAGTGACTGTGTTTACTAAGATATAGTTAAGAGAACAGTCAGTTCTGAAA
>PVKV010007488.1:0-17289 GCA_004027835.1 Alouatta palliata
TGGGGAAAGGAGTCCCTGTTTAATAAATGGTGTTGGGAAAACTGGCTAGCCATGTGCAGAAAGCAGAAACGGGACCTCTTCCTGACACCTTACACTAAAATTAACTCCAGATGGATTAAGGACTTAAACATAAGACCTAACACCATAAAAACCCTAGAAGAAAATCTAGGCAAAACCATTCAGGACATAGGCGTAGGCAAGGACTTCATGTCCAAAACACCAAAAGCATTGGCAACAAAAACCAAAATAGACAAATGGGACCTAATCAAACTCCACAGCTTCTGCACAGCAAAAGAAACAGTCATTAGAGTGAATCAGCTACCAACAGAATGGGAAAAAATTTTTGCAGTCTACCCATCTGACAAAGGACTGATATCCAGAATCTATAAAGAACTGAAACAGATTTACAAGAAAAAAACAAACAAGCCCATTCAAAAGCGGGTGAAGGATATGAACAGACACTTTACAAAAGAAGGCATACATGAAGCCAACAAACATATGAAAGAATGCTCATCATCACTGGTCATTAGAGAAATGCAAATCAAAACTACATTGAGATACCACCTCACGCCAGTTAGAATGGTGATCATTGAAAAATCTGGAGACAACAGATGCTGGAGAGGATGTGGAGAAATAGGAACGCTTTTACACTGTCGGTGGGAGTGTAAATTAGTTCAACCATCGTGGAAGACAGCGTGGCGATTCCTCAAGGACCTAGAAATAGAAATTCCATTTGACCCAGCAATCCCATTACTGGGTATATATCCAAAGGACTATAAATCATTCTACTCTAAGGACACATGCACACGAATGTTCATTGCAGCACAGTTTACAATAGCAAAGACCTGGAACCAACCCAAATGCCCATAGATGATAGACTTGACAAGGAAAATGTGGCACTTATACACCATGGAATATTATGCAGCCATCAAAAACGATGAGTTTGCATCCTTTGTAGGGACATGGATGAACCTGGAAACCATCATTCTCAGCAAACTGACACAAGAATAGAAAATCAAACACCGCATATTCTCACTCATAGGCGGGTGTTAAACAGTGTGAACACATGGACACAGGGAGGGGAGCATCTCACACTGGTGTCTGTAGGGGGGAAAAAAGGGATGGACAGCGGGGGGTGGGGAGTTGGGGAGGGATAGCATGGGGAGAAATGCCAGATATAGGTGATGGGGAGGAAGGCAGCAAATCACACTGCCATGTGTGTACCTATGCAACAATCTTGCATGTTCTTCACTTGTACCCCCAAACCTAAAATGCAATTAAAAAAAAAGAAATACTAATACGTATTCCTGCAAAGATAAAAGTGTACGAAAGAGAAAATGAAATGGAACACACTATATGGCCGTGAAGCAGAGTGCTATGATTATTATGAACTGTCAATTTCCAATCTTTCGAATTCAACCTGTAGACAAAGCACACAAAATGTATGGTTATAGACTGTAATATCAATGTAACCAGATTTTTGAGGAGTCTCAACTTGCTCAACTTGTTATCACATAAACACAAAATGCAGTTTTATATTTTTCCCTGATGACTGATCCTGAATTGTCTTTTAATTGTACCATATCAAACCTCACTATCCTGCTGTGTATCATGTATCTTAATAACATCTTGGGTAGATTCCATAATTTTGCTTTCACTTTAACCTGCTTAAATATTCTTTTGTTGGTATTAACATTTCAGTTATTCTCATTTTAAAGCTATAATATCAAACTTGCTTCAAAGTATTTATCCTACTCTTACAGGAAAGGGGTCCAGATCCAGATCCCAAGAGAGGATTCTTGGATCTAGAGCAAGAAATAATTTAGGGTGAGTCCATAAAGTGAAAGCAAGTTTATTAGGAAAGTAAAGGAATAAAAGAATGGCTACTCCATAGAGCAGCCCTGAGGGATGCTGGTTGCCCAACTATATGGTTATCTCTCAATGATAAGATAAACAAAGGGTGGATTATTCATGCCTCCCCTTTTTAGACCATATAGGGTAACTTCCTGATGTTGCCATGGCATTTGTAAACTGCCATGGTACTGGTGGGAGTGTAGCAGTGAGGCAGACCAGAAGTCACTCTTGTGGCAATCTTGGTTTTGGTGGGTTTCAGCTGGCTTCTTTACAGCAATCTGTTTTATCAGCAAGGTCTTTATGACCTGTATCTTGTGCTGACTTCCTATCTCATCCTGTGCTTTAGAATGCCTTAACCATCTGGGAATTCACCCCAGTAGTCTCAACCTCATTTTACCCAGCCCCTATTCAAGATGGAGCTTCTCTGGCTCACATGCCTCTGACACCACCACCCAACCTAAGGCAACCTAGTCTAGTCTAAACTTCAAGTACTTATAATGGCAAGGAAGTGATCTGTGCGTTATAAAACACATTGTTTTTCTCCTTTCTATGTTCAAATTCTCACCCTTCTATCTTCAAATTCGAGACTGCCAAATATCCCTTACTTGACAATCAATAGTAAGGTTAGAAGGAATGCCACATAGTACCATCAGGAGTGCAACAGCCTTCAAATGGGTAAGAGAATGTTAATGAGCATTTCCTGAAGGCATCTCTAATCTTTATGAATGGTTCGCTTGAATTGTCACCCGCACCAGATTTCAAAAACTGTAATGCTTTCATTCTTTTCCCTCATGATTTCTGGGCATGAGGTGGGGGAGGGTAACTGGACAATGTAGGCTAGTTATGGAACACTCAGTAAGCCCTGTGGGGAGAAACTGCTCTTAAACTGCATTTTCAGCTAATATGATATCACTGTAGCATAATTTTGAACTTAGAATGAGATACATTTAACGCATTTTATACTTGATTTTACCCATAGTCATAATCTCAGCAGAACAGGGAAAAAATACTACACTATATTCTTTTTTTTCTATTATTAGCAATTTACAAAATTGAAATAGATAAGAAAATGGCAGGTAGAAAGAAAAGAGTAGGGCTGCTAAAAACTTATTTTACAAAGTTCATAGTCTAGAAACAGAGGTATAATTAAGTTACATAAGTCATAATGGCTATAGATAAGTTAAATATTATTAATGATTTAGTTTTCTTGGACAAGGAGAATGTGAGGAAATGTGGAGATATGAATATGAACTAAATCTTCATCCATGATAAAGGTATATAAATGGATCATGTTTAAAATGATAAACATTTCTGATATGATATAAACTAAAAATATGCTAGTATTTTAACATAATTTAATATAGTAACATAATTTGAGTTTATAGCATAACATATCAGGAAAGCTAAAACCTAAAACAATTAAAGAATGCTTTTGTTTTTATTTTTTGCTCAGAAGTGGGACTCGTAGTGAAGAGTGAGGCAGGATTATTGCTTTTTATCATGATCCCTTTTGTATTGCTTCTGTAAGACATGTAGGCAAATATTTTTTATTTAAATTAAAAGGTAATATTTATTTTGACAATGAAGTGGTAAATTAGACACAGTTGTACAATAATGTGGAACTATATATTGGTATTACTTTTTTGGGGAAATCTTTTTGTAATTCATCCAGAACTTGAAGCATGTCACTCTTTAGAACAATTTCTTAAGTCAAAAAAAAGTCCTAAATGATGATGATAGTACAAAGGTATGTATAGCACAGTAACATTTATAATAGCAAAAAATCCTAAATAAACAATAAAAAGTAATACAGGAGGCTGAGGAAATTGGGACATCCTAATTTTACTCTTGCGTGTTAGATTGACTAAATGTTTCTCTTTTGAAGGTATAGACAGATCTTAGACACAACAATTAGTGTGTCTTTGTCTCTCTTTGACAGTCTTTCTGTTTATGGACATTCAGATTCGATTGGTTGTTTCTGGGAATTTCTTCCAAATTGGACTTTACTAGAAGAAAATGTATTCTCAGTTAATCGCTTAGATCTGACCTGGTGAATGTACAGATGGGAAGAAAATGGAGCTGCAATGAATCATCTGTACTAGTACCGTTCTATCTCAGAGTCTTACATAGTTTGATGAAAATAACCAAGATGAAGGTTGCAGGTGGTGCTCTATGAAAAAAAAAAAAAAAACACTTCACACAGAAGTAAACTTTATGAATTATGAATTTCCAAGATCAAAGATTAAGTAATTGTTAGTGATTAGAGTTATTGAGAAGAATAATTTCCTTATAAATTTGTCCACATTTAAATGTTTTTAAGTGAATATACACAATGATATTCAGGAACTAAAAAACTACTGTATCCATAAAATTTTCTGTAGGATTTACAAAAATTAAGAGTATTAACAAAAATAAACATTTTTCAAATTTAGTACAGTCTGTTAACAATGCTGAGGTAACACAATAGTAATTCCACTTTGTTGGAAGTGAATACAAATATTGACACTCAATATTGTGGTATAACATTTAGAGGAATACTTATTTATTTTTTCATTACTGACACATAATAATTGTACATGTTTATGGGGAACAGTATGATGTTTCAATACATGTATATGTTGTGCATGCTGTAGGAGTAATTTTGAAATAAAAAGTCATGACGATGTTTTATGAGATCAATTTAGTGAGCCACAATCAGAGGGTTTTTTTAAAATGAAATTGAAAAGTAAAGGATAAAAATATTAGATATCACTTGCAAGTTTCACAAAACTTTTATTTCAATTAGCTACATAAAGAAAAATACACACTCATATGTATATGATAAGTTTATACTGTGAAACCCAATCAAACTAGCAAACCCTCCTTATATACAGGACAATGAGCCTTTCAAATTTTGTGAAAGATCAGGATTTATTTGTGCATGTGTATGTTTGCAAGTATCTTTGAAAAAGTTCATGCACCAGAATAATAGAAATGTATATACCTTTGTTCTAAGAAATATGTCTCCCAAAAGACACAAACAGTCTCTAGTCTACATAAAATCCATAAGAAATTTATGGAGAATTACATTTGATATTTGTTTTTGAATGCATAGCAGATGGCCTATTGCTGATTGCTGCATGCCTGCTCGTGTACCATGTGGTGATTATGACACTACATGCTGAGCAACAAGTCAGCTGGAGATCACTAGCAGAGAAATGGGTACTTCATGAATAAACATTTGCTTACAGATCACATTATGTGTGACCAGTGTTTGGCAGCTGCTGTTGTTAGTCCTTTGTCATAAATTGAAACAAAACCGATGTGAAAAATGAAAGATTATTTCGTTGTTCATAGTTGCTGCATTTATGTAGCCTTCAGGCATACTTGTGTGATGCTGTTATTAGAATACCTTTAAATGGGACTAATATTGCATTTCTCTTAGCATGTTAGCTACCTATCTTCTTTTCTAGGTCAAATTCACAGGTGACAAATGACAGATAATTAAAAACTAAAGGGAAAAATAGAAAGAAAAAGGTCAATGGTAAAGCTATAGCTGTCCTAAAACACTTCTACTCTTGAAGAGATCTCTGAAGGTTAATTCTCACTGGCAAAGTAACTGCTTTGGATTGCACTCATTTTGAGTGATAGGAGAAATATAGATTAAGACAACCCAAGAAATGAGTACATTTATATTTCTGAATAAATTCATTTTTCCTTTACGTAACGTGGATAATTTTGAATATCTTTTCAACAACAAATGAGCTGGCATTATGTGCATAAGGAACTATTACAAAAATGGCTTCTAGTTTTGCAGCAGCTTCTCAATGTAACTTCTAGATCTATTGAATATCAACTTTTACTGGTGATTATTATATATTTAATTTGTCCTTTAACCTAGCGTTCACAATTTTAATCTATTTTTTTCTTTTCTATTCATTTTTCTGGAGAAAATGTCATTGTACAGAAAATATTGTCACTTAAAGTTTTTGTTTGTTTGTTTTTGTTTTTTGAGATGGAGTCTCCATCTGTTGCCCAGGCTGAAGTGCAGTGGCACAATCTCAGTTTACTGCAACCTCCGCCTCCTCCCACGTTCAAGCAATTCTCCTACCTCAGCCTCTCGAGTAGCTGAGAATACAAGCATGTGCCACCACACTTGGCTAAGTTTTGTATTTTTGTAGAGATGGGATTTCACCATGTCGACCAGGCTGGTCTCAAAATCCTGACCTCACGTGATCCACCCACCTCGGCCTCCCAAAGTGCTGGGATTACAGGCATGAGCCACCGCATCTGGCCTTAGTTCATTCTTTATTTGCAATATAAACATACTCACATAGCACTTTTATTCTTATTTTCTAGTACTAATGAATATGAATTTTTGAGAATACTTTATATCCAAACATTTGACTTAAAAGATGAGAAGTTGAAAAGGATATATAGAATAAGTATTTTTTCTTAAGGAAAGCACTAATTATGATTATTATGATGATGATTTTTTATGAACATGATTAATTAGTTCTATATGTTAAAGTATAATTTTTATTTTAACTATAAAAAAGTCAATTTGCTGTACAATTAAGAAAAAACATGACATGAATAAGTAGAACATAAGACAAGTCCTACTTCATGTACACTAGAATTATTTTTGAAAAACAAAACCAAATACAAAACCATTTAGAAATGTCTAATGATTCCTAATTTAATGGATAAATGGGCCAGTCAAAATAAAACACATCTTATTTAAAAAACTAACAAACATAAGAAAGAATAAAAGTTCTTTTATATTTGTAAATACATACCAATATTAGGTTTATTGTGCAGTTGAGTTAAAATTTAAATAACACGGTTAAGCTAGTATGAAGATATTACTAAACATAAACACAATAAGAATGTCTCTACAAAATGAATTAATGGCTAACTAAATACTCTAATGAGTTAAAACACAGAAAATTTCTAAACAAAATTAAATTATATTAAACAGAAATGATATAACTACTCTAAAATTTGTCAGATGACTTTATCCTAAAGATTGAAGGGGTGAAAGTTTACAGACAGAATATTCCAATGAAAATATATCTGTATTTAGGACAGAATTGTCAAGGTATACGTGGAGCTTCACTTCATGATTTTTTTTTTCATATAACTGCATTGATCAGGAAGAAAAATATTGAAATAAAATCTGCTTATCAATATGTTTAACCCCCCAAATGGTAATGCTTAGTAATACGTGTTATTAAATAATAAGCACAATAAGCCACTTGTAAATTTTGATTTACAAGTGGCTTACTGTGTAAATAAATAAAAAAATATGACTTTATGTGAATAAAAAATATGACTTTCACTAGTAGTTTTGACTTATGTAAGTAAAGATATATGACTTTCACCTTAATGGGTGAATAATTTTAAAAGTATTTCCTGGAAGAAGCAAGTACACACCCTCTTTGAAGAAATAGAAGCCTGCCGTAATAATTTTCCAAAAACAAAATAACATGTTATCTTACATTCAAAAATGACAAAATTCACAAAAAAGTCACTATGAATTGCAAACACTAAACACAAAAGACGGCACAATCAGACATCATAATACATTATAATTGGAGTTATTAAACACATAATATAAAATATGTATGATTAGTATGCTCCAAGAAACAGAATATGTGAAAATATAATCAAATTTAAAAATAAGAGACTTTGCAAAAGGAATAGATTTTTCACCTAGATACATTGGGAGGTAGCCAACTCCTGCTGACATCTTGATTTTGGCCCAGCAGTACTTATTTTGGATCCTAGCCTTCAGAATTTCAAGTCAATTTTGATTGTTTTAAGTCACTGAATTTTTGATAATTTGTTATAGCAATCATAGGAAATAACACAGTTTATTTTACTTCTAAGCACATTTTAGTAGTCAGAGTCAGAAAATATATTTTTAGTGAAATCATGAGTTCATACTGTTATCTCAAATTCAAATTCAGTACCACAGGATGCTTTATTTTATTTTGTATTTGTATCTTTTTTCTTTCCTACAGGGAACTCAAGTTTCCAACAATATCAACATTTCATGACATTCCTCTATCTTCAAGTAAACATAAAATAACTTCAAAGTTACCACACTAGTACTTCTACCAAAATCAAAAGTAAAAGTTGAGATTTTGTTTTACTAATATCTATTATTAGAACATATCCCAAGTATGTAGAATCAGAGTATGTGTTCTTATTTTAGTTAATAATGTGGGTTCATCCACATCTTCAGAGTATTTTTTTAAATCTTTTTGTGTTTAACTTTACTTTTTGAATATGTAAAATATTTACATGTTCAAAACTCAAAATTAAGTGAAAACTAATATGTAGTTTTGCTTCAGTTTTACTCTATTACTCTATATCTATTCACCAAACATGATAAATGTTTTAATTAGCATCTTGTTTTCTCACTTTTTTAGTGTTTACATTATATCCCATAATTCACTCCATATCAGCTAACAAATAACATCTTCATTCCTTTTATTAACATTCTATTTTGAGATAGTTATTGAATTATATGCAATGGCAGTAAATAATCAGAGAAATCCTATACATATTTCACCTAGTTTCCCCCAGTAGTAACATCTGGCATAACTATTTTACATTATCATGACTAAAAATAGAAATTGATACACTCTATCTATTCATGTTACCAGTGTTACAGTCATTGACTATCTGTGTGTTTATTTCATATTGTGAAATTTTATCACACGTCACATGCAGATTCATGTAACCACTGCCACAGTCAAGATATAAGATAATTCTATCACCACAAAGATCTCTCATGTCATCTTCTCATAACCACCTCTACATCCTTCTCCCTAGACCTTCGCAAACCCTGGAATCCACGAATCTGTTCTTCATTAATATTATGTTGTCTTTTCAAGAATGCTGTATACACAGAATCCTATGATATGAAACATTTGCAGATTTGCATTTTTTCCACTTAGTACCCCTAAGACCCCACCAAAACTAGAAGCAGCTTAGACGTGTGGCTTTCACAGATAGGAATGGAAGAGGCAAGTAAATACAGCACCTTCAACAGAAACATCCAGGTACTCGCATTGGGACTAATCAAGGAAACAACTTGACCCACAGAGAATAGAGAAAAACAAAGCAAGACGACATCCCACCCAGGAG
Organism: Alouatta palliata; assembly: GCA_004027835.1. Taxonomy (NCBI): domain Eukaryota; kingdom Metazoa; phylum Chordata; class Mammalia; order Primates; family Atelidae; genus Alouatta; species Alouatta palliata. The sequence goes on from PVKV010007488.1 coordinate 8,992, forward strand.
AGACATGGAACCAAGGAAACCTCTCAGAGGGAGGAGAAGGCTGCTATCTTTGCTATTTGGGCAACTTAGCCCCATTCCAGTCTGTGGGCTTTGGAAAAGCTCAAGCCAACCAGTGCATAAGCAGTACGCCAGCACAGCACAGCTGCTCTACAAAGGCACACTCAGACTGCTTCTTTAAGCAGGTCCACATATGAAAAAGGCATAGGCCCTAGAATAGAAAAAACAGTCCTAAAATATATGGATTAAGTAGGAGGAATAAATCCATCTGATATTGAATCTTACTATATAGCTACAGTATTCAAGACAATGTGATATTGTCAGACAAATAAACATGTAGATCAATGGAAAGAAAAACAGAGAAACCAGATATAGATTCACACAAATGTGCTGGACTGATTGTTGGCAAAGATGAAAAAGCAATTTAATAAGAAAAAAGATAGCCTTTTAAAAAAATATTATTGAAGCAACAGGGTACACATTAACCAGAAAGAAAGATAAACTTTGACATAACTCTGACCATCTTATACAAGACTTAGTCCAAAGTGGATTATAAACTTAACTATAAAACTATAAAACTTTTAGAAAAAAAATAGAGGAAAATTGTTAAGCTCTAGGGCCAGGCAAGTGGTTCTAGATACCAAAAGCATGACCCATAAAATGAAAAAAAAAAGATAAATTGGAAATCAAAATTGAAAATATTTGCTGTGTGAAAATCTCCATAGGGAGGATGAAAATGCAAGCTATATAGAGACAAAATATTTGCAATCTGAATATCTGATAAGAAACTTATACCTAGAGAATATAAAGATACATTTGTAAAAAATAGCAAATACAAGCAAATAAAGCAATCCAATTAAAATGTGAAAAATCTATGATGAGACATCTCACTGAGGAAAAGATAGGGAAGTCAAATAAATCTGAATAATTTTCAACATAATTTGCCATTAGAAATACCGATTAAAACTACAGTTAAATATTACTACAAACTTATCAAAATTACTAAAACAAACAAAAATGTGACAAGGGGCAAGGATGCTGAGAAATTGCATCCTGTATGTATTGCTGGTGGGAATGTAACATTGAACACCCTATAAAACATTTTGACAATTTCTTATAAAGTGAAACATTTGATTACCGTATGACACAGCAATTCAACTTTTTGACCTTTATCCCAGAGAATGGCTATATTTTTGTTTACAAAAAATTGTACATTAATGTTCAAGCAGCTTTATTTATAATATTCAAAATTGGAAATGGCTCAGCTGTTATAAGATAGGTGATGAGTTAAACCATCATAGACTACTACTTACCAATGGACTAGTGGTGTACACAAAACTTATCATAAGGCTATTATGCTGTGTGAAAAGAGCTCATCTCAAAAGATGATATAATATATGATCCCATTTTCAGAACAATTTTGAAAAGACAAAATTAAAGAGATGGAGAACAGATTTGTGGTTGCCAAAGCTTATGGGGGAGAAGTAGAAAGGTGGCTCTGTTGTGATAGAACTGTTCTCTATCTCTACACTGATAATGATCATACAAATCAGCATATGTCATGAAATTGCATCGAACTAAATATATGCACACAAAGTAGTTCACATAAAACTAGTAAAACCTGAATAAGTTTGGTGAATTGTATAAATGTTAATTGATGCTGTACTATAGGAAAAATGTTATCATTGGTTACTATTGAAACTGGGTGATGATTTCACATGAAATGTCTCTGTGTTGTTTCTTACTAATGAATGTGAATCTAAAATTACCTCAAAATTAAAAGTTAAAAAAGATTAAGCACTGTTAGAATCTTTCTTTAAAAATTATATATCTATGTATATGTGTGTGTGTACACACATACACTCACATATATTTAAGTAAATGTATAATGAGCATTGCTTTTTCCCATTTATGAAGTATAATAAGTTAAAAGTCTGTGAGTAAAGTAGCATTATTTATCAAAATTGTAGATTTTCCTAATCATGTTAGTCAAATTGTCATTCTGTATGCTATACAGCATTCCCAAAACAAATCATGGTAAGCCATACTTTACCTCCTATTTTCCCCTAGCAATACGGATATTTCAGTAAAAGTTATACAGTTTAAAAACTTTCAATTTTCCAGCTTTCTTTTCTCAATTCCAAATCTAATATTGAGCTATAATATTTAGCAGTTCAAGATTTTCTGATCTCTTGTTACCCGTGTGACCAAGTGGGAAATAAAAGTGAGATGAAATGAAACTATAAGATAATTGAAGTTTCCCCTGTTCTCCTGTCAGGTTGAGAGAATATTTAAATATTTTATTTTTAAATATTGTATTGTTTATTGAGAAACAAAAGTGAGATGAAATGAAACTGCAAGATAATTGAAGTTTCTCTTCTCCTGTCAATTTGAGAGAATATTAAATGCTAAAATATTTCAAACAAATGATCCTCTTATTCTCAGCTCTTCTGGACAAAGCACCATTTTGTTTAATTTCTCATTAATTAAATACTGTATTGTTTGTATCATTTACAACTGCATGCACTTACTATTTTATCTTTTTCAAAAACAAACACAAATTTTACTCTCCTCAATTTATCTACCATATCACATTATTATTTTCTTACCATACTGAAATGTAATACTTCTGAGAATCATCCTAAACCACAAGGGCTACATCTGTTAATGATCTAAAGGAAAAAGTGCACAGAGATAATGATCAACTAAAAGTAAAGAATACAATTATTCTCTTCTGAAACTAAGGGCATACAAAATGAAGCTAAAATATGGAACCACCTGTGTGCTACAAAACAGATAGATTCCAATGGTTCTCAAATACTTTCTTTCTACCAGATATATACTGTACCATATCATCTAAGTTATGGCCAGAGCAATTAGGTAACAATTAAAGTAAAAAGTATCCAGATTGGGAAATAAAAAATAGAAAGAGAAAGTTATGGTCAGACAAACTAGGTAACAATAAAAGTAAAAAGTATCCAGATTGGGGAATAAAAAATAGAATTCTCTTTATTCATAGATGACATGATTTTATATATAGAACCCTAAGTAATCCATAAAACTATTATATTTAATAAATTAATTCAGAAGAGTTTCAGGATATATCAACCTACAAAATCAGCTGTATTTTTATACATTAGCAGTCTTAAAGTGAAATTAAGACAACAATTTTATTTGCAATATCATCAAAAAGAATAAAATATTTATAAATAAATTTAACTAAGGAGATGCAAGACTTGTGTACTTAACACTATAGAACAAGGTTGAAAGAAATTAGAGTAGATAAGTGAAAAGATATCCCATATTCATGCATTGAAAAATAATATTGTTCAGATTGTAATACAGCACAAATTGGCATAGATTCCATGCAATAGCTATCAAAGTTTTGACTGCCTTTTTTGAAGAAATGACAAACTCATCTTACAATTAATATAGAATTTCAAGAGAACATGAATAGCCAAAACAGTCTTGAAAAATAATATAGTTGGAGGACTCTACAAATGCAGACAAAAGAAAGCACACCAAGCTAAAGGAAAATGATACAACATGGAAACTCACTTCTACAGAAAAAAATTAATACCAGCTTATATATATATATATGAAATATGTTTATATAACCTATATATCAATCTGTTGGATGTATTAAATTCATTGTATATATAAATTGAAGACAAGATATTATATTTGAATATTATGCATCTAATACTATATATGTATTACATATAATTTATTGCCTTCAATTTATATATTCATATGAATTTATAAGTAGGTATATATGTGTTCATATATGTGTATGAGTCCATATATATATCTATATATAAATATATGCATTCATAGATACACAGGCACACACATGGGCACAGATGACCACTGTAAAGGTAAGCTAAATTAAATAAAATAATGTGGAAACGCCTTATATTTTATGTGAAGAAAAACAGTGTTAACCCCATATAGACTTTGAAAATTAACAATATGTATTACAACAACTGGAGAAAAAGCTAAAAAATGCAAATATTTTGGCATAAAAAATAGATAAAAGGGTGTTTGAAAAAATATTTGATTCAGTCATAAAGTGGAAAATAAGCAGAAATAGACAAAAATAAAGGGAACAGTTTAAAAACAAATGAGTAATTGTAAATGTGAATCCAAACATATCAATATCAATAATGACATATAAATATTAATGGAATAAATACTCCAATATAAAAGTTGAGATGAATAGAACTCATTAAAAAGCTGCAGCCAACTTTATGTTGTGATAGATTGAAGGAAGATAGATGAATGTAAAAAAAGTAGCATCATAAAGAATAAAAATAATAAAAAGGCTGAAGTCATGATCAGATAAGTTAAAGTGTAGGAGTATTAACATAAACAGAAACATTTCATAATTTTATAACAAATATGAAAATTTATTAGAGAGATATAACAATTGTAATTACGCATGTGCATTATAAATGGCATTCCAAATACACAAAACAACACTTAATAGAAATAAAGATGGAAGTATATAATTCCATGAGCATGCAGGTAACTTTTAACTGCATTCATAGTAAGGCTGCACTCAACTACTGAAGAATAAACTTCTATTAGGAGCATATAGCAAGTACACCAAAAATGGATCATAAGCCAGGCCTTAAACAAGTTTTAATACATTTTTTTAAATACTGTAGTCATATTGACTATGTTCTCTTGCAATGATTGTATTGAATTAGAAATCATCAACAATAGTATCTCTAAGAAGTTGTTCCGTGCAGTAAATGTGCAAGAGGAAAGGAAAAGACACACATAGTATTTTTAAAGGTAAACAGCTTATCCCAAGTATACGGCAATACAGATACAATAAGTAAAGCATATAATAAGCAAATTGCAATGGGCAGAGGAGAAGAGAAAAATATATATGTATGTGTGTGTATGTGTGTGTATACATATATATATATATTTTTTACACTCACCAGACTGAGGATTCATCACCAGATCCACAAGCAACAGCCTGGGCTCCAGAGTCAGCCACTTGTCTATTCATAGATGAGGAGAGGTCTCACGAAGCTTTGGTGTGGTCTGCGACTCTAGCTCTTTTTGTAATGAGTTATTTGGCATGAGACCCAGTCACAAGGGCCCTTCATGACTGGGCTCAAGGAACACAAAAAGGACAACTTGTTTTTGAGGTTGTCTGCTGTTTTTCAATAACTTACATACAGGAACAGATTGAAATAGATATTTCTCTGAAACAGTGCTGGATGAATGCCTCAAGGGGCTCACACAACCTGTTCCAGGACTTGGTGACCATTGTTTGTGTCCATGGTCAATTGAGTTCAAGTTTAATATTTAACTTCTCCTCCACAGAAATATAAATTTCAAATACTTGAAAATTAAACAATACACTTTAACAACACACTTTAAATTATTCATGGTTCAAAAGCACAAAGAAGAAAAGCTACCTGTATAATAAGGCTTCTGGTTAATCTCTTTAATTTTCTTATTACATTTCTGTAGGAAATCTGACATTATGTGCCTCTTGCTTTGTTGCAAAAAGGGTACCAACACATACAGTATGTAATATATTTGCCCCCAAATATGAATCATAAGCACCCATAGAAGTAAATATTTGGCCGGGCGCCATGGCTAACACCTGTAATACCAGTACTTTGGGAGGTTGAGGAGGGTGAATCACCTGAGGTCAGGAGTTCAAGACCAGTCTAGTCAACATGGTGGAAACCCGTCTCTATTAAAAATACAAAAATTAGCTAGGTGTGATGGCAGGCCCCTGTAATCCCAGCTACTAGGAAGGCTGAGGCAAAAGAATTGCTTGAACCCGGGAGGTGGAGGTGGAAATAAGCCGAGATCACCTCATTGCACTCCAGCCTGAGCAACAAGAGTGAAACTCTGTCTCAAAAAACAACAACAAAAAAGAAGTAAATATTTATGTCAGTCCAGTATATGCACCTTCTATAAATTAAAAAAGCCTGGTTTTAGCAAAAATTATTGCAATGAAATAGACACACACACACACACACACACACACTACACTCACACACACACACACACACGAAAGAGGAGTCGTTCTACCTCAGTAGAAACTAAAAAGACACAAACAAATAAAATGGGTAAAATTGTACAGAATTATAATGAAACAAACATTAAAAAGCTGCAATCTCTTTTGAGATCAACTTGTAGAAATTTGAGTATTTTCATGAAATAGCATTTTGCATGATAACATGCAATTATTTTAAAATTTCATATGTGTAATAATGTTGAAGGTATGAAGAAAATGTTTACTAAATATGTCTATTAAAAGTAGACAAAATTTGAACTGTTTAGGGGTGAAGTAGGATGATGCTGCTAATTCAAAATATATTCTTAAGAAAAATGTGCTTGAATATAAGTACGTATGTGTTTGAACGAGAGACAAAAATCAAATGCACTAAAATAACAACACCTGGTGACTCAATATGAATACTACAAGGATTTAATTGTAGTAAATGTTCTCCTTGAAACAGGCACAATATTGTTCAAAATTAAAAAGTTAACAATAACACATCTCACAAAGAATACCCTAGTCCAACATAGCTGTGCAGGTAAACTCTCCTGAGTATTTAAAAAAGAATCATTACCAATACAACATAAAAAATAACCAAGGACAGCAGAGAAAGAGATAGCACTTTAAGTTTTTTAATGTGTCTGGCAAGATTTTATATCAAAATTTAGCAAGACAGTAACCTAGGATACCCCAGACACTCATTCCTTACAGATGTATTAAATAAAGAACTAGAGGTGGATAAAATATCTTTGTAAGTTCCCTCATAATCTATGAAAGATCTACAGTAATTGAGCAAATGCCCCCTGATTCCAAAAGCTGTCTTTAAAATAGTAAGAAAATTGATGGCTGTGATCTTTTTCTTGAGCAGTTGTAACAAAATACCACAGATTGTATGACTTAGAAGACAGAAATTGATTTTCTCATTTTATGGAGGCTGAGGAGTCCAAGATTAAGGTGCCAGCAGGGTTGGTGTCTGGGGAAGGTTCCCCACTTGTGTTGCAGATGGTCGCCTTCTTGCTGTGTGTTCACATGGCTTTTCTTAATGCATGGAGGAAAAAAGGGGAGAGAGGAAATAAGGGACAAAAAGAGAAAGAGAGAAAGCACTCTGATGTCCATTCCTATAAGGACTCTTCTAACAGATTACATATAAGAAAAGAAACACTAGAGAGTAACTCAAAGGCATAAAAAAAATAGAAAGTTCTCCAGTAAAGGTAAATGCATAGAAAAATATAAAAATAAGTATCTTGTAATTATTTATAACTCCACTTTTTATTTACTTTATTTTATTTATTTATTTATTTTTTGAGATAGAGTTTCGCTCTTGTTGCCCAAGCTGGAGTCCAACCTCCAGCTCACCACAGTCTCAGCTCATTGCAATCTCAGCCACTGCAACCTCCGCTTCCTGAATTCAAGCAATTCTCCTGCCTCAACCTCCACAGTAGCTGGGACTACAGGCATGCACCGCCACGCCTGCCTAACATTTTTGTGTTTTTAGTAGAGAAGGGGTTTCTCCATGTTGACCAGGCTGGTCTCGAACTTCCGACCCCAGGTGATCCACCAGCCTCGGCCTCCCAAAGTGCTGGGATTACAGGTGTGAGCTACCGCAAACAGTCCACATTTTATTTTTCTGCATAATTTTTAAGATAAAAGTACAAAAATAATTATAAATCTATGTTAATAGGCACCCACTATACAAAGGTGGAATTTGTAACCTCAGTAACATAAACACTGATTTAACATAAATAATCACAAATCAATACCAAAAAAATCCAGAGTATTAAAGTTGTCAAATGCATTTGAAGTTAAGTTGATATCAATTTAAAATGGGCCATTATAACTTTAGAATGTTACATGTAATCTTTATGGTAACCACAAAAAAAAATGGCTGTGTGCCATTCTATTGGCAGCTTGTCAAGAGGTAGTTAGGCATATCTGGGTGTCATTATTTCATAACAGTCCCACTCAAGAGCCCTCTTTATCTTTGCCCTGCCTGTCTTTTTTTTTTTTTTTTTTTTTTTTTTTGAGGCAGAGTCTCACTGTGACACCCAGGCTGGAGTGCAATAGCTCAATATCAGCTTACTGCCAGCTTCGCCTCCTGGGTTCAAGTGATTCTCTTGCCACAGCCTCCCGAGTAGCTGGGACTACAGGCATGTGCCACCATGCCCGGTTGATTTTTGTATTTTTAGTAGAGATGAGGTTTCACCATGTTGGCCAAGATGGGTCTCAAACTCCTGACTCAGGTAATCCTCCCACCTTGGCTTCCC